>JAQZBX010059253.1:0-17505 GCA_029593785.1 Cabassous unicinctus | reverse complement strand
GAAATTTATCAAAGTCTTAAAGAGTACTTTGTTGGGCTAGAAAATCCAGGTTTTAGTTTCTCAATCTTTCTATCAGCTGTTTTGCTGAATATTGCTTAGTAAGTCACTGAAAGTTTTAGTCTAGTTTCCTCAGTTAAAGCATACACATACTTCTATTTGCATTGGTTTATTTTAAAGATGAAATCATGTGAGTAATGGAAAGAATTTATTGTTGTATGAATAAATTTTGACCATGATCTTCAGAATGCTTACATTCTTACAAAATTTTGAATATACAGTAGCTTTTGTTATGACAATTTATGTTGTTGGTTTATAAGTATTTTTGGCAAATCTTATTGATAAAGAAACAATTAGTTTGAAAGCCAAAAGAGCACCTCAATATTTGGTCTTAGAGCAGTAAAATATTGTGACATAATTTAGGTAAAGACAGAAATTGCATGTTTACATTGAAGAAATTCTGGAAAATATTTTAAATATTATTAAATAAAATAGAAATATCCTAGTCATATTTGAGAGCTTTGTTCATGGTCTTCTAGACAAATCTTACATATAAAATATACCAAACTTTTCTATTATTCCAAATATGATCCCTGTACATTTTAAGTATTAACTATTATTTCTTTTTAAAAGTGCGTCCACATAATCTGAATTTGCATTTTTATTTTCACTGCTATTCAATATATATTTAACAAAGTATGTTTTCCTCATGTTCCTATTTATATATATTTTATTTTAAACTTAAGCAATGCTTGTTAGATACATATATATATATTTGCCTTCAAGTGATTTATATTCTCTTAATTTATATTGAGGTTTTAATTGTAGAATTATATTTATTCATTTTCTTAAATATTTTTGAAATATTAAAGTTCAACCTGTATTTTAGAATTAAAATTTTAGTGAATTCTCACAAGTTCATCCCTCTTTATTAATTTATTCCAAGAAGTAAAGTATGTTTTATTATCCTCTATATCCTGATTTCCTATAAAATTTTTACTTTTCATATGTAATATGTATAGAAATTACAGATTTAAGATTTATTTATGCTCTATGCTCTAAGTTATCTAGATGTATATTTATTACAAATATTTATTTTGTTTACACTTAGCAGTCTTTGATAGGCATTTATTTTTTAATACTATACTTTTAAAATTATTCACTTATCTTGTACATGTCTTTTCTTACATTTATAGGCCTTTGATAATTTTGTGTCATTTTCATGAACTGTGCTGTTCTTCCTTTCATTTTTGTATGTTTCTACAAGTTAGAAAATGTATCCTTTTGGTTTTTGCTGGTAATGATTGCCAAATATTTATCTAAATTTACAGACAGTAATTTGAGGCATTCCTTAAGTTTAAGTAAATTCAGAATACCTTGTCCTTTTAAAATATATTCTAGAAAGCATTTATGGTGTTATTAAATAAATATAATAAACACTTTAGGCAATGTGAAAACCCTAGATTATTATTTACACTCTCCCTCTACTTTCCTTATACATATCAGTGCATATCATCATTTATGGCAAATATGGTCTGAAGTATTTTAAGACAAAATCCTGTTGTCATAGTTTCAATATCATGTATTGTAAAAATTGAACTATTTACATATGATAAATAAAATTAGACTGTAATGAACAAGACAAAATATGAATAATAGATTTACATGGATATGATTGATGCTATATTATAACGTTAAAAAATGGATTTTATTTGCTGAGCAACTATTGAGTTCCAGACAAATTCAAACGGCTTTAGGCATTTAATTAACTTAAATTATCTTCATAATATAACTCTCAGGTAGATCCTTGCAATATCTAAAATTTGTTCTCAAGTAATGAAAAGCTACACTGCTACTTGTTTAAGTAAAGACTTAAGGGACATCCTAGAATTTTCTTTATGTTGTACACCTCACATAAAATCCATCAGCATATTATAATTATTCTCTGTGCAGAATATTTTTGGAGTATAATTCTCAACTCCTCCTCTGCTACCACCCAAGCCAAAAGAACCATCATCTCAGTCTTTATATGATTGCCACAGTCTTCTAGATAGTCCTCTGCTGCCTTATTCTCCTTGAACCTCAAGTCAATGTAGGAGGAAGTGACACTGCTAAAACATAGGTTATATCATGGCACTTCTTTTCAAAAAACCTACAAGACTTGCCATAAAATTAAGTATCAAAATATTTTTTCCCCAAGAGCTTATATTTCCAACTTTATCTTACCCCAACTCCTTACTTCTATGAAATCATCACATTTTTCATTGTTCCCATCACGTTCATTTTGGAGCAATCACAATGACTTACTCACCCTATTTTATCAGCATCAGAAATATTCACGTTAGTTCTGATGCTGCCTAGAGTATTTCCAATTTTTCTTCCCCAGAGTGGGTCTTCTCTCATTCTTTTCCTCATAAGACCATCATTTAGCACTCTATTTAATATCCCATCTGCCCCATCCCTTATCATTGTGGCATTTGTTTTCTGTAGAAATTATCTTGTTGTTTGCATTAAGAGAAGAATCAAAAGCAATTAAAATGTTCACTTAGGTTAAGTATATGAACTCAACCCATAGCAATCAAGAGAAGTGTATCTCAGCCAAGGATTGTCACAGGCCAGGCACTGGATGACAGAGACCATGGCCCGGAGCTGCAAGATGGCTCCAGGAGGGCCAGGAAGGCTGCCTCTCACCTTGGCAGCACAGCACTTTCTTTTGCCGAGTCCCAAACTGGTGCATAAACCAACTTGGCCTACCTCAAAAGCTGCACCTTTTTTATGATGACACCCAGAAGGTGGGTGAAGGGACATCTGCATTCTTCCTGCCTGGCTCTTTGACAGGCAGAAGAGCCTTTGGCAGGAGGTGCTGGGAGAGGTGAGACCTCGGTTCCTTTTCAGTATGATTTTGCTATTTAAGAACTCTTGAATTTTCTATATAAATTTAAGGATTGACTTTTCTACTTCTTTAAAAAGTCAATCGGCCATGGGCATGAAGGTCTATTTCTGAACTCCCAATTTAATTCCATAAATCTGTATGTTTGCACCTGTACCAGTGTAAGGATATTCTGATTACTGTAGTCTTTGGATAAATTTTAAATTAAGTATACTAGTGCTCTAACTCTTTCTTTTTCAAGATGTTTTGGCTATTTGGGGGCTAAACAAATTTATTGATTGGCTTTTCCCATTGTTGCTAGTTTCTGTTGGAATTCTTATTTTGATTATACTGAATCTGTAAATTTGGGAGGGGGCAGAATTAACACCTTTAGAATATTTAGTCTTCAAATCCATGAACAGGGAATATTCTTCCATTTACTTTGGTCTTTCATAAATACTTTTCAGCAGTGTTTTGCTGTTTTCTGTAAATAAGTCCTTTATAACATTGTTTAAATTTCACCCTAGTTCATTGATGTTTTTACAGTTGTACTTATATGTAGAATTTTTTTCTTGCATTCCTTTTTAATTGTTCATTGCTTGTGATGTTTAGCTTAATGTGTCAACTCTGCCAGTTAATGGTGCAATTGTTTGGTCAAGCAAACATAGGACTAATTTTAATACAAGGACATTTCATGGAATTTAATCATCAATGAATTGAAAACATATATCACAGATAACATCAACAATCAACTAAGGAGATTGTCATTACCAGTGAGTTACATCTCATCTAATCAGTTGAAACCCTTGAAAGGAGAAGTGATTTTAATATTCAGGGAGAGAGAGGACCCCTATCTCTACTTCAGACAGCCAGTATCTCCTGGGTAACTCATTGAGGCCCTTTATATGAGTCCTTGGATTGCAGAGTACCCTTCATAATTTGGATTTGTGCATCCCCATGGTTGTGTGAGGCAATTTTTTAAAATCTCGTACTATTTTCAGATATCTCCTGTCAGTTCTATTTCCCTAGAGAACTCTGACTAACACAGCTTGCTACCAGGAGTGGGATTCCTTGACTTGTGGAATGAGGACAATTATGGTAGGAAAGACAAGTGAAAGCCACTAGAACTGCCCCTATCTAACAAAGCAGTAAATCAAAAGCAATAACAGATTCTTGTATGAATTGCAGAGATCAGTGCCACCATCAAGAATTTGATGGATGCAGGGGTGGTGATACCCACCACATTCCCATTTAGCATTTCTACTTGGCCTGTGGAGAAAACAGATCTTGAATCTTGGAAGATGATAGTGGATTATCGTAAACTTATCCAAGTGATGACTCCAATTGCAGCTGCTCTTCTAGATGAGGTAGAGAATGAATGCTTAACCAAGGGCCACCAAGTTACCATGAGAGCTGAGTTGGCTATCATGAGCTGGATTAATAAAACAAATGGATGGCCTTTTGTGTGACTCACCAAACTATAAAGTTGGTTGTGCCTAGAAATATTGCATCATAAAGTGGAATATGTGAGATAGGGCACATGTGGATCCTGAAGGCACTAGTAAGTTACATGAAGAAGTGGACCAAATATCCATGATCACCATACCTGTCACATTGCCTTCTCTTTCCCAGCCCACAGCTATGGACTCTTGGGGAGTTCTTTGCAATCAGTTGATTGAAGAGGTGAAAACTCAGACCTGGCTTATAGATGTTGCTGCATGATATGTAGGTACCACACAAAAGTGGGCAGCATCCCCTTTCTGGGATACCCTGAAGGAAAGTGGTGAGGGAAAAGCCTCCCAGTAGGCAGAACTTAGGCAGTGTACCTGGCTGTTTATTTTGCTTGGAAGGATAAATGACCACAGGTGCATTTTTACACTAATTCATGGGCTGTTGCCAATGGTTTGACTAGATGATCTGCAACTCACGGAGATCTTGTTTGGAAAATTGTTGAGAAAGAGGACTGACAAAAATGTATGTGGATAGACATTTCTGAGTGGGCAAATAACATGAAAATGTTTGTGTCCCCCCTGAATGCTCACCAGACAATGATTTCAGGAAAGGAAGATTTTAATCATCAAGTGGAGAAAATGGCCTGTTCTGTAGATAGCAGTTAGCCACTTTCCCAAGCCACTCTTATCATTGTCCAATGGGCTCAATGACAAATTAGTCATGGTGGTAGAGATGGATGTTATGAATGGATTCAGAAATATTGACTTCCCCTTACCATAGTTGACATAGCTAAAGCCACTGCTGAGTGCCCAATCTGCCAGCAGCAGAGACCTCCACTCAGCCCCCAATATGGCATCATTCCCCAAGATGATTAGACTGCTACTTGGTGGCAGGTTGATTTTATTGGAAAACTTTCATCACAGTAGGGGCATAATCTTTTTATTGAAACTGGAATAGATACATAATTTGGATATGGGTTTGCATTCCCTGCATGCAATGATTCTTCCAAAACTACCACCTGTGGATTTGCCAAATGTCTTATCTAACATCATGGTATTCTACACAGCATTACTTCTGATCAAGGAACCTATTTCACAACAAATGGTGTAACAGAATGGGTAAATGCTCATGGAATTCACAGGTCTTATCAAGGTCCCCATCATCCTGAAGCAGCTGGATTGATAAAACAAATGGGTGGCCTTTTGAAAACTCTATCAAGGCCCTAAAAAGGTGGCAATACCTTGCAGAGCCGGAGCAATGTTCTCCAGGAGGCCATGTATGCTCTAAATCAGCATCCACTCTATATTGTTGTTTCTCCCACAGTCAGGATTCACAGGTCCAGGAATCAAGTGCGGGTAATGGGAATGACACTACCCAGATTACCTCTAGTTATCCACTAAGAGTATTTTTACTTCCTGTCCCTGCAACCTTAAGCTCTGCTGATTTAAACTTCTTAATTCCAAAAGGATGAGTGCTTCCGCTAGGAAGCACAACAATGATTACACTGAACTAGAAGTTATGACTGCCACCTGACCACTTTGGGCTCTTCATACCTCCAAATCAACAAGCAAGAAAAGAATTACTGTACTGACTGGGGTAATTAATCCTGACTACAAGGGACAATAGGACTAACTACACAATGGAGGAAAAGAAGTGTTTGCCAGGAGTACAAGAGATCCCCTAGGGCATATATTAGCACTACTATGCTCTGTGATTAAACTCAATCAACAACACAATCCGAGCAGAGCTAACAATGGCCCAGAATATTCAGTAAAGAAGACTTTGGTCACCCTACAAGGCAAAGAATCAAGTGTTCTCTGAGAGAAAAAGAAACATGGAATGGGCAATGGAAGAAGGTAGTGATGAATATGAACTTTGACTATGTGACTAGTTACAGAAATGAGGAATGTAATGGCCATGAATATGTTTTACCTTGTTTTGTAAAGAATATATTTGTACATATACAGAAAATGAATACCTTTTTCTTCCCTATGCTTTCCTCTTGTCATATGACATAAGTTGACAGAGGTTGATTGTGATGGTTAGGCTGATGGGTGAATTTGGCCAGGTAATGATACCCAGTTGTTTGGTCAAGCAAGCAGTGACCTAATTTTAATACAAAGACATTTCATGGAATTTAATCACCAATAAGTTGATAGAATTTATGTCTGATTACATCTATAATCAAGTGAAGAGTTTGACATCACCAATGTGTGAACACCTTTAAAGGAGAAGTGATTTCAGCATTCAGAGAGAGAGAATTGCCTTCTCTACTTCAGACCACATCTGCTGGGGAACTCATCAGGGATCTTCATCTGAGTCCCCAATTTGCAACCTGCCTTATGGAATTTGGATTTGTGCATCCCCATGTTTCATGAAATAATTTTATAAAATCTCATACTATCAAAAGATATCTCCTGTCAAACAAAGATACCTTGTTTCTCTTGAGAACCCTAACTAATACATTATTAATGTAAGAAACATCACTGATTTTGTGTGTTCTTATTTTACCTTCTATTTGTGGAATTAGTTATCTTTTTGTTGTTGGGGATTTTTCATAATTTTCTATATATAGGATCATGTCATATGCAATCAGGGCATGTTTTGCTATGCCTTCTGATTTTAATGCCTTTTTTTCTTGCCTAATTATTCTTGCTAGAACAACACACTATTGTGATGAATAATACTTGTGACAGTGGTGATCCTTGTCTTGTCCTTGAATATGTTAGCTGTGGGATTTTCATATATGACCTTTATCATTTTAGTTAATTTCTTAATGTTCCTACTCTTTTCAATGCTTTTACAGATAGGGTGTTGGATTTTTCCAAATTTTTGTCCTATATCAATTTAGATAGTAATGTTTTAAAATTTTTTTACTTCATTTTATTAATATGTTAGTATTACATTAATTGATTTTCTTATAATGCATACTTGGGATAAATCTCAACTGTATCTTGGTTTATAATTCTTTTAACATGGTCTTGAATTTCGTTCTTTAGAATTTTGTGAGTATTCATGTATAAATATTCATGAGGGATATAAGTCCATAATTTTATTGTGGTATCTTTACCTGGCTTTGGTATTACTGTGATGCTAATCACTAGAATGTGTTAGGAAATTGTTTTAGTTTGCCAAAGGGCTGCTAATGCAAAGTATCTGAAATGGGTTGGCTTTTACAAAGAAGATTTATATGGGATAAAATCTTACAGGTTCAAGGCCATGAAAAGTCCAAACCAAGGCACCATCAGACATGCATTCACGACAAAATCAGCAGTGAAATGTTAAAGCAAGATGGCAACCAATCTCTACCACGTTTTGAGCTCAGCTATGGGCAACCAGGCATAAAGATGTTCTCCTTCCAAGTCTCATATATCAGTCTTGGCTGCTTCACCCTATTCCTGACTTCAGCTATATGTTATCATTAATATAGCAAGGCCATCTCCTCTGGAGCTGCCTATGGGCCAAGTTACTCAGGAACTTCATGTTTAAGCAATCATCTAGGCCTCTTTCACATGGCAGAATTAAATATAGTGGCTTCCTTCTCCAGGGTCTGTTTGTCTCCTTATGTATTTCCTTTCATATGAGATCCAGTCAATGGGATGGGAGACTCAAACTGAGTCAAACCGCACTGACATGTTCCAATCCAAAGCCCTAAAATAATCTTGTCAAGTAATCAAGCAAATCAAATTTAATGAATCAAATGGTATCACACCCATAAGAATAGATTAGTTTACAAACAATAATTTTACTTTTTTTGATTCATAAAATAATATACAACTGTCACAGAAGTGTTCTATCTGATTCAATATTGTGGAGGATTTTTGTTTTTTGAATGTTGTTGCAATTCAATAGTACAGCCATATGGTCCTATAATTTTCATTGCTGTAATATGTTGATTACTGATTTGAGTTCTATCAGTAGAGATCTTCTATTTCTTCTTGAGTTAGTGAAGATAGTTGTATTAGTCTGTTAAAGGGATGCTGATGCAAAGTACCAGAAATAGGTTGTCTTTTATAAAAGATATTTATTTGGGACAAAAGCTTACACTCCCAAGGTCTTGGAAACTCCAATTCAAGGTACCATAAGAGGTATTTCTTCATGAAAGTTAGCTGCCACATGGGCAATCTGTGCCTGGTTTCTCCTTCTTGGGCTTTTTCTTCCTCTTATGGTTCAATGGGGTTCAGCTGTAAGCTATCAGGCAAAGGGGTCATCTCTCTCCCAGCCCCAGGTTGAAAAAAGACCGATTGGTGGATTGTGGGGACATGGCATCATATTAGGCAGATAATGCTCAGCTTTCACAAAAACAACCCAGAAAGAGCCAAAACTGCCTGAGGGACCTGCTTTGGCAGTCAGCAGACCAGGACAATGCTCCAGAACACCCAAGAAAGTGAGGGACAGATAGATGAAGAAGTCAAAACAACAAACTGTGAGTTACTAAACCTCCTGGCTCTGGGAAGGGCTCCCCTCCACCATTTCCAAAATATTCAGTGGAGATAAAATCCCTGGCTCATTTCAGCTGACTGAAAGGGGAGCAGATGCCTTCCTCCCTGCCGGCTATTACAAGGGAAAAGAGAGGGGGAGGCAAGGTGCTTTTCTACAGTTAATTCGACCAGCAGAGAGTGGTTTGAATCTCAGCTCTGGCAAGACTAAAACAATGGAAAATCAAGAGAGATAATCTTTCATGGAAAGTTGCACTAAGGAATGCCATCTGCTACCTGGTCTGGAAATTACATCGACAGAAATTGCTTTTAAAGCTCTTTTACTGCACCCCTAGGGGAAAGTCTGAACCCCATTAGTGAGTACTTGGCATGAATTTGGTAACTTAAGCTGGGCAATTTTAAAGACTCAGAATAAATTGAACCAAATATCAAAGAGCTGTGAATAAATAATAACAATTGGCAAGAGAGAGAAATTGACCATGAAAATAAATTCATCAACATATTCAGTTTCCTAGACATCAGCAAAAAATTATAAGCCATACTAGGAACCAGGAAGAAATGACCTAGCCAAAGGAATAAATCAAATATCCTGAAATGATTCAGCATTTAAGACAGTTAATCAGTGATAATCACACAAATCTCCTAAATCATTTTATAGCATTGAAAGTAAATACGACTAAAGAGATAAAGGATATTAAGAAGCCACTGGGTGAGTGTAAAAAACATTTTGAAAGTTTGCAAAGAAAAGTAACAAACCTTATGGGAATGAAAGACAATGGATGAGTTTAAAAATACATTAGAGGCACATAAGAGCAGATTAGAACTGTTTGAAGACAGAATTAGTGATTTTGAAGGCAGAACATCTGAACTGGAAAAGACAAGAACAGAAAGAGAAGATAATGGGGAAAAAGTGGAACAAAGTCTCAGGGAATTGAATGACAACACAAAATGCAAAAACGTACACATTGCCAGCATCCCAGAAGGAGAAAAAAAATGGAAAGGAAGCAAAAAGAATATTTGAGTAAATAATGACTGAAAACTTCCTTATCCTTAAGAAAAACATAAATATCAATATCCAACAAAGACAATGCACCCAAAACAGAATAAACATGAACAGACCTACCCTGAGACACCTACTATCAGAATGACAAATATCAGAGATAAAGAGAAGATTTTGAAAGCAGCAAAAGAAAAGCATCACATACAAGGGAAACTGGATAAGATTAACTGTTGAACTCTTATTAGAAACCATGGAGGAGAGAAGGAAGTGGTATGATGTATTTAAGGCAATGAAAGAGAAAAACTGCCATCCAAGAATTCCATAATTGGCAAAACTGAAGGGAACTTCAAAGTCTTCACAGACAAACAAAAGCTGATAGAATATGTTACCAAAAGACCAAATTTATAAGAGATGCTAAAGGTAATGTTGTAACCTGAAAGGAAAAAAAAAAATGTCAAGTGACTTGGAGAGGAGTGTAGAAATGAAGATTATTAGAAAGGATAAAAAGATAGACTATAATATGATATGAAAACAGAAAGCCAAAGGTCAAAATGGATGAAAAAAGTAAGGCCCTTACAGTTATAACATTAAATATTAATGGCTTGAACTACCCAATCAAAAGGAAGAAATTGATAGAAAGGATTAAAAAATATGAGCCATCTATATGTTGTCTACAAGACATTAACCTCAGAAAAAAGACACAACCAGGTTAAAAGTGAAGGGTTGGAAAAAGATATTCCAGGTACATAGTGAGCAAAAAAGAGCTGGAGTAGTGATACCCATATCAGACAAAATAGATTTTAAATGGAAACTGTTTTAAGGGATAAAGAAAGCCATTATATATTAATAAAAAGGGCAATTCAAGAAGAAGAAATAACTATTCTGAATATTTGTGTACCTAACCTCAGTGCCACAAGATACATGAGGCACACACTGGCAAAGGTGCAGAGAGAATTAGATGCGTATAAAATAATAGCTGGAGACTTCAATAGACCACTCTCAGTATTGGATAGAACATCTGGACAGAGGATAAAGAAAGAAATATAGAACTTGAATAATATAATAAATGAACTAGTCCTCACAGACATCTATAGAGCAATGCACCCCAAAACATCATGATATACTTTCTTTTCAAGTGCTCATGGATCCTTCTCCAAGATAGTTCATATATTGGGTCACAAGACAATTCTCAATAAATTAAAAAAGATTGAAATTATACAAAACCCTTTCTCTGATCATAATGAAATGAAACTGGAAATCAAAAATTGACAGAAAAAGGGAAAAGTCATAAATGTGTGGAGATTAAACAGCACACTCTTAAACAATTAGTATGTCAAAGAAGAAATTGCAAGAGAATTCAGCAAATACCTTGAGACGAATGAAAATGAGAACACAACATATCAAAATCTATGGGAAACCGAAAAGGCAGTGATGCGAGGGAAATTTATAGCCCTCAATGCTTACCTTAAAAAAGAAGAAAGAGCTAAAATTGCTGATCTAACTGCATACCTCAAAGAACTAGAAAAAGTACAGCAAACTAATTGCAAACCAAGCCAAAGGAAATAAATAGTAAAGATCAGAGCAGAAATAAATGAAATTGAGAACAACAACAACAACAAAAAACAATAAAGAGAGTCAACAAAACCAAAAGTTGATTATTTGAGAAGTAAACAAAATCAACAAACTCTTAGTTAGACTGACAAAAAAAAAGAGAGAAGTCACAAATAAATAAAATCAAAAATGAAAGCGAGGACATTACCACTGACCCCATAGAAATAAGAGAGTTCATAAGGGGATACTCTGAAGAACTGTATGCTAAAAAAATAGAAAATATAGATGAGATTGATAAATTCCGAGAAACACATGAATCACCTACACTGCCTTTAGAAGAAATAGAAGACCTCAAGAAACCATCACAAGTGAAGAGATTGAAACAGTTATCAAAAACCTCCCAAAGATGAAAAGACCTGGACCAGCTGGCTTCACAAATGAATTTTACCAATCATTCAAAGATGGTATATTATCAAATTTGCTCAAGCTCTTCAAAAAATTGAATAAGAGAGAATGCTGCAAATCTCATTCTATGTAGCCAACATCACTGTAATACCAAAACCAGATAAAAAAAATACAGAAAAAGAAAATTACAGATAGATATCTCTAATGAATATAGATGCAAAAATCCTCAATAAAATACTTGCAAACAGAATCCAAAAGCACATTAGAAGAATTATGTACCACAATCAATTTGGTTTTATCCCAGGTATGTAAGTGTTGTTCAGCACAAGAAAATCAATTAGTGTAACAAACCACATTGATAAACTGAGGAAAAAAATCACATGATTCTCTCCACTGATGCTTTAAAGGCATTTGAACAAATATAGCACCCTTTCTTGATAAAAACACTCCAAAAGATAGGAAAAGAAGGAAGCTTTCTCAATATGGTAAAGTGCATATATGAAAAACCTACAGCTAACATTGTACTCAGTGGTGAAAGACTGAAAGCTTTCCAGCTGAGATCAGGAAAAATGATGCCCACTGTCACTATTGTTATTCAATATGGTGCTAGAGGTTCTAGCTAGAGCAATTAGAATAGATTAAGAAATAAAAGGCACTCAAATAAGAAAGGAAGAAATAAAACTTTCACTATCAGCTGATGATATGATCCTATATCTAGAATATCCTGAAAAATCCACAATAAAGCCACTAGAATTAATAGATGAGTTCACTAAATTGATGGGATAATAGGTTAATATGTAAAAATCAATACTGTTTTGACACACTACTGATGTGCAATCTGTGGTGGAAATCGGGAAAAAAATTCCATTGATAATAGCAACTAAAACCATCAAATTTTTAGGAATAAAACTTAACAAGGACATAAAGGACCATTATTCAGAAAACTACAAAACATTAGTAAAAATAACTGAAGAAGACTTAAATAAATGTAAAGACATTCCATATTCATGGGTTGGAAGACTAAATATTGTTAAGATGTCAATTCTACTCACATTAATTAACAGTTCAACACAATCCCTATAATAATCCCAACAGCCTTTTTTGCAGAAGTGAAAAAACAATTATCAAATTTATTTGGAAGGGTAAAGGGCACAGAATAGACAAAAAGATCTTTAAATGGAATGAATTTGGAAGACTCTCACTTCCAGATTTTAAAACATACTATCTAACTACAGTGGTAAAAACAGCATGGCATTGGCATAAATACAGACAAATTGACCAATGGAACTGATTCAAGAACTCAGAAATTGACCCTCACATTTACAGTCAAGTGATTTTTGACAAGGCAGTCAAGTCCTCCCAGCTGAGCCAGAACAGTCTATTCAGCAAATGGTGCTGAGAGAACTGGAGAGCCATACCCAAAAGAAAGAAAAAGACCCTATCTCACACCTTATGCAAAAATTAACTCAAAATGGATCAAGGACCTAAATGTAAAAACGACAAGAGTAAACTCATAGAAGATAATGTAGGAAAACATTTTCACCTCAAAGGACATTGCAAAAGGGGGAAAAGGCAGCCTACTCAATGGGAGTAAATATTTGGATATGACATATCCAATAAGAGCTTCATATATATGATATATAAAGAGATCATACAACTCAACAATAAAAAGACAAACTACCCCATTAAAAAATGGGCAAAAGACTTGAAAAGACAAATTTCCAAAGAAGAAAAACAAATAGCGAAGAAACACATGAAAAAATGTTCAACATCACTAGCAATCAGGCAAATGAAAATCAAAACTTCATTGAAATATCATTTCATGTCTATTAGACTGGCCACTATTAAAAGCAGGAAAACTGTAAATGTTGGAGAGGATGTGGAGAGATACTAATGCTTATTCACTGTTGGTGGGAATGTAGAATGTTATAGCCGCTGTGCAGGACTGTTTGGCAGTTCCTAAGGAAGTTGAATAGAGACTTGCCATGTTACCCAGGAATACCATTACTAGGTACCGAGAAGAACCAAGAGCAGAGAAACGAACAGACATCTCCTACTGATGTTTGTAACAGCATTGTTCATGATTTCCAAAAGTTGGAAACAACCCAGGTGTCAATCAACTACATTATGTTGAGTGAAGCAAGCCAGACACAAAAGGACAAATACTGTATGATTGTGCTATTATGAAACAGATATATTGTGTAAACTCATGGAGTTAATAATTAGAATATAGGTCACCAGAAAATAGAAGGAGGGTAGAGAGTAGAAAGCTAAGGCTTAATCTGTGCAGAATTGGTAAAAAAAATTATTTGTAAATCTTTGGAAATGAATAGAAATGGTAAAGAATATCATGGTGTTTGTAACTAGCAATATTATTGTATGGGGATGACAATGATTGAAAGGGAAAGAATAAGGTCATGTATAATACTAGAAGAAAAGCTAACAACTGTAACATGGAACTCTACAAGATAGTAAAACCTCATGTAAAACACGAATATGGGTGATATTGTATATATGACACTTATTACAAAATACAAATACAAATGTACTAGAGAGAAGAAAAAGAATAGCAGCTATGTACAGCAGGTGAGGCATAGAGAGACTGGGAGGTGATGAGTTTGATTTTTTATTTTTATCATTGGAATAATGAAAGTGATTTGGAAATGACTGGGGTGATGAATGCACAAACGTGATTACACCAAATACCACTGATTGTTCTCTTGGTATGGATTTATGCTTTATTAATATGTATCAATAAAGCTGGAAAAAGTTAATTAGAAAAATAAACGATTTGAAATTTTAAAAGTTCATCATATATGTAATATATTGTTTTGTAATTTTTGATCCAAACCATCATATATCTCCTGAAATTCTGTCATATGCTTTTTCTTCTATCATTTGCTTCTAAATCTACATGGAAATTGATTTCATTATCATTAATTAAAGAAAGATCCACAATAATGGATTTCATCTATTTGTACATGGAGGACATAAGCTTTGGGCCCTTAATAAAATAATAGAAACTTTACTCATCTCAGCAATGATTTTTACTTAATTTTCTCCTATTTCTTTTAATATAATAAAAACCAATCCACTATTATAATAAAAGAAATTGCACAAACACTGTTTTTGCTGAATACAATACGTCTGCTATGTTGATGAATTAGTTGACACTCCCAAACTTCAGTGGTGAAACTCCAATGTGTATTCCTTGTGAAGCCTGTCTCAAAAACGCCCATTCATCATCTGGTTCACACTCCTTGAAAGAAGTTGGTTATGTTGTACCAGTCAATGCAAAATTCTTGGAATTGTGGATTTTCCAAGTGTCTTTTTTAACATATTTCAAGGTGTATAATAAATATTTAAAAAAACATTTAAATAAAAATTTCTGAGTAATCAGCTGTGATCAAATTATATAAATACATAATCATTAAGATAAAGAAGCTTTATATGCACAAAGAAAAATACTTGGAAGAAAATACATCTAAATAATAACATTTACGAATAGTTTCCATTTTTTCTTTGAATTTCCTTGCTTAATAATTTCTGTGTAATGAACCATATTCACTGCTATGATACTGTTATACTTTTAAATATAAATTTATTTCATTGTGAAAAATATTATATTACATCCCTGGTCATTAATGATCTGGCCTTTTAGCCACAGATTAATTGAACATTTCTCGAGAAATACCTACTCTTTTACCCAGTCATAAATCAGAACATCACAAAGGAATACCTACAATGCTGTTCAACATGATGTGGCTTCTAAGGGGAAGGGAAATTTCTGTTACAAACGTGACAAAGATGCAATTGTTCTTGAACTTTTATCCTTAGCATCCTGTCAAGCAATTTTCCTTGGAAATTAGTCCCATAGATGACCACATGTTGCACTATACACAATCCTCAATATAAGCAGTGCCTTGACATTATCAGGGTGAAAAACAAGGGATACACTGCTGTGATCATGTCCACATTACCTCCTGGCATGCTCACACTAGGTAACTTCCATGTAAAATTTCTATTTGACCAGAACCTGAACAAAATTTTGTTTGATTTATTTCACTTCAAAAAAAAATCATGCACTAAAAATTAAACATAATTTATCTCAAAGGAAACAAATACTGTATAACAGAAATTTCAGGCTCCTTAAATGGTTTACATACTTTTGATGTGAGAAGAATTGTGGTTGACAAATTTCTAGACAGATAATACTGGAAGAAGCTTTTCAACAACATTGACTCATAGTAAGTATTAATCTCAAGTTTTAGATTGTCTAAAAAGAATGGATAATTATTAGAGGATATATATATATACATGCATAACATGTAGGCCTTACCTAGATAATGCTAGAATATATAGATGAAGAAATATAGAACTGATGGAATCAGAGTCATCAAGCAATGTATATACTTAGAAAATATATTTGTTGGAAGACTTTTGATTAAATAATCTGTTAAAAATATATCTGATAATAGTAATATGTGCTCTCTAATATTAATATACATAAGATTTTAATTTCTGATCTGTCATTTGTTATAAATCATATTGGATAGAAAAGAACAGTAAATGATGTATAAAAACTCTCTATCTTTGTTTTTTAGATACCTAGCCTTGTTTTTTGTTGTTGTTGTTGTTGTTAAAATTAAATATAAGTAGGAAAAGAATCTTATGAACTTAATCTCTGAACATAATCTAAATAGATAAAATCACCTGGCCAAAAATACTTAATTGTTGTGACTCTGGATAAGGAATTTAAATTTTTGAGCCCTTTTTCCTCATCTAGAAATGCGTATAGTAGTAATGTATATGGTATAATATTTTCGTCTGGATAAATGTGCTAAAGAAAGGAAATGTTTACAACAGTGCCATGTACATTCTAATTATGCAATATATATGAACATATAAATGTATGAGTCTATATAGATATTCCAAAATGTTGATTTTACCTCATTTATATTTGGTAGACAAACACGATATCTTTCAGACATATTTTGCAAACTATTTATTATGATTTATTTGAATCATTAGACTGAATTCTTAAAAAGGCCATTATCCCTATTAAAAAAAAAATTTAAAGTCATTCATCCTAAATATCACCTTTGATTTCTCAATAGTTTGCAAGACTTGATTGCTTCTATGGAAAGAAGGAGTAACACAAACGTGCCTTACGTCATGCTTTTTGGCTGGACACACTCTGAAATGGAGGGATGATACTGATAATTCACTTGCATCTCCAGCTTCACACCCCCGTGTACTTTTTCCTCTGTCACCTGTCATTCCTTGACCTGAGTTACTCAATGATCATCACACCTAAAACCTCAGAGAGCTTACTGACTTTGAACAAGAATATTTCATTCATGGGCTGCTTCATACAGATGTCTTTTTTTTTCCTCTTCTCTGTTACTGAATTTTTCATTCTCTCCTCAATGGCCTATGACTGATATGTAGCTATTTGCAACCATCTTCACTACACAGTTGTTATGTCCAGGAGCCTCTGCTGCACCCTCATCACTGGGTCCTACATGTTTAGTTTTATTGAATCATTAGTCAACCTTCTTTTCATGAACAGTTTGCTTTTCTGTGACTCCAATGTAATGTATAACTTTTGCTGTGACTTAGCTCCAATTTTAAACCCTTTCCTGCACTGACACTCATGACACTGAAATAGTGATAATGATTTGTGCTAGTTTAAACGTATTGGTGACTCTTAGCACAATCTCTTTTTCCTACATATCTATTTTGTCTACTATCCTGAAAATTAATTCCTCTTCAGGAAAGCACAAAGCCTT
>JAQZBX010059252.1:0-17931 GCA_029593785.1 Cabassous unicinctus | reverse complement strand
TTCCAGGAGAAACGCAGCCTCGCCTGCTCCTTGATTTTTAGGGCTTAGGACTCCCAGAATTGTAAGATGATACAGTTGTGTTGTTTGAAGCTACTAAGTTTGTGCTTATTTGTTACAGCAACCATAGCAAACTCATACCCACAGTAAAAGTTGGCTTCTTGCTCATAGGCCAATCCACCAGGGGACGCAGCTCTCCCAGGTGGCTGTCCTCCAGGTTGTGATAAGGGCTCCAGGCCCCTCCTATCTGGGGCTCTGTGGTCCCTGGACCTCCTTGGAGTCCTGTGCTGGGTCCTCTGCAGATAGCCGGGTAATGAGCGAGGACAGAGGGTGAAGGCAGAGGTCCTAGGGGAGGTCAGGCTCCAGGCGTGGGTGCATCACAGACCCCTTCCCCGCACCCTGTATCAGGCAAACCAGTCACACCTGATATCTGAGGTGCACATGTCTCCCCTAGAGCCCAAGAGGAAAAGCCAAAGAGTTTGATGAGCACGTGGCACTGTCTCTGCAGCCACCTGTCTTCTCTTCCCACCCCCACCCCCAGCATCCCATCCCCTCATTCCTCAGGTCCTCTGGGGCCAACTGGCCACTCAATAGCTGTGACAACTCTTGCAGCCTCCTTGACCCTCTGTGTCTTCATCTAAAAAGTAGGGGAGGAGCCATTCACAATTATTATAATTGTGAATATATTATATATGTTAGTATAGAGGCAAAATGTTAAATTAGATAGGAGGTAAAATAAAAGCATCCTTCCAGAAGTTCTGCACCTGGGGGCATCCTCAGGCTTGCACGTGAACCCCCAGAGGTAGAGGCCCGCCACGTGTGATGACTCTGCAGCTGGATTTTCCCTGCTTGCTATTCATACAAGGGCCAAGTGTCAGGAACATAACACCTGCTCTCAGCAAAGCACCTGAGGCTCACTAGGTCACTTGTTACCCCCGGGATATTCACATTGCCCATCTGAGCTCAAACCTTGAAAACATGGTACCCAAGGAAAGAAGCCAACATAAAAGGTCACACCCCATATGGTTCCATTTATAGGAAATTTTTGGAAAAGACAAATCTATAGAGACACAAGTAGATTAGTGGTTGCCAGGGATTGAGGACAGGGGCAAATGGGGAGGGCCTAAGGGGTACGGGCTTTCCTTTTGGGGTGATGAGAATATTATGGCTCAAGATGGAGGTGCTCCTGGCACAACATCGTGAACATACTAAATGCCACTTAATTGTACACTTTAAAATGGTTAATTTTATGTTATGTGAACTTTACCTCAATTAAAAAAAATTCATCTCCCACTGTAGAACCTTCAGGGACATTTTTTGAGGCCAGGATGCTTCCCAGTAGCTGCCAAGTCAAGTCGAATGCTCCCATCAGCTTTGCAGACGTATAAAGGCCTTCCCGCACTGACCTAAGGCCCTCCTGCGGAAACGGAGGTGCAAGGACTGTCCCCATACTGGGGTGGTCCACCCAGCCCCCTCCTCCGGCCAGTGCCCAGGCACTCGAGCCCCAGCTGCTGGGATGTTGGTGGGGACGGGCTCACTGCTGAAGAGGCCACATCCCCAGGGCCACGCCACCAGCCCCGGATGGCGGCTGGTGCTTCCAGTGCCAGGCTGATAGACTAGGCAGGAAGGTGCCTAGCCCTAGGCAGGCCCACCCAGGTGCAGAGCTCCCAGGGACTGGCCGAGACCCCCGTTGCAGCTGCGTCACCATCGAGTCCTCTGCCGGCCCTGCTGCCCTTGCTCCCCACAGCTGTTGACCCCAAGGCCCCTCCCACACCCCATCAACCTCCCGCAGCAAGGCTCCTTCTCAGAGTCTGTCTCGCTGGGCATCCAACCTAAGACACTTCCCAAATACAAATTAGGCGGCCGTGTTCTGGAGCAGTGCTTCTCAAGTGGGGGTGATTTTGCCCCAGGGGACATGTGGCAGAGTCTGGAGACATTTTTGGCTCTCACCACTGGAGGGGAAGGGTGCTACTAGCACCAGTGGGTCGAGGCCAGGGATGCTGCCAAACACCGTGCAGTGTGGAGGTTGAGAAACCCTGCCTGGACTATAAGCTCCACGAGGGCAGGGGCTTCCGTGTCACACTCCTTGCTGTAACCCGGCACATCGTAGGTGCTCAGTAAATACCCCTAGAATTGAGTGAGGGAATGTATTTGGAAACCACTCATGGCACAGGCTTCTCTTCTTCAGGCTAAGTCTCCCCAGAACACTCAGGCTTCACACTTCCCATTTTTCTTAGCGTCTTCACCCTAGAATTCAAAGTTCCCCCTAAGCTGACTTCTGCCCACCTTCGGCCTCATTTCTTATCTTTCTTCTCCTTGCTCACAGTCTGACGGTCTCGTAGGTCATCTTGGGTCCTGAGACATGCGGAGCTCACCCAGCAGCTCGGGGATGGAATGTGGGGTTCCCTGGGCCCTTGGAGGCAGGGTCTTTCCTGACAACGCTTCCTAAAGTAAAACCTGTCCCCTCCTGGTTGTCGATTGGGACCATCATTCTAGGGTTTTCCTTCACAGCCCTCCCTGGCATGCAAAAGCTTCAGCTCTGTTTTCTCCTTCTGTTTGCTCTGTCTCCTGTCTGGGAAGTCGCTGCCCTGAAGTCAGAGACTCCTGACCCCAGAGCTTCCAGGGTGCTGGGCACAAATTATCGGTTGGCTGGATGAATAAATGAATGGGCAGAACTTGGCTAATGGGAGGAAGGAAGGGCAGCTGCTGGGGCAAGTGTCCATTGAGTGTCCACTGGCCTTGGGGTGACAAGGGCGCCTGGTGACGAACTCCTAAAGGGGTCAGCCAGCTCTGTCTCTCCCAAGCTGAGCAGAGGGGCTGAAGAGTGCAGGCAGGCAGGACCGAGGGGCCCCGGAGGTAGCACAGGGAAGGGTCAGTAGGAGCCCAGGCAGGGTTTGTTTTCACGGGGAGATGTCAGTGCCACTCCCTCCGGCCGAGGACTCTTAATTACGCTGCCAAGAGCCAGGCTCCGTGCTAACCTGTGACCCCAAAGGTGTTTATATTTCCCTCAAACACTCTCTTTTGATCCTGCCCCTAGCGTCAAATGTATTCCAAGGTCTCAAGATAAACTGTTAGTTTTATGGGGTCAATTTTACTCCCACCAGAAAATAAAACAAATGCATTAAATCGTGTCCGGGGGAATCTGTTTGCACGTCATATGCCTCCCTTCTGCCTGGGAGAAGCTGCCAGGCCAGTGCTGGATGCTGCCTTCCCTCTATGGATCTGCCTGCTAATTTCTACCTGGGCGAAGGGGTCCTGTGGCCACTGGCATGAGGCCTCCTGCTCGTGGATGTACTGCTTCTTAATCCAGGTTCCATTCACCGGAACAAAAAGAAGCAAGGTGCGTCTGTGTGTCCACTCTCACCCAAAGAGAAGGGACAGTCACTTTTTGAGCTGTCAGTGAGTTTTCAGAAGTTTAAGATACAACTTCCAAAAAGAGCAATTCATTGTGTGTCTCTTTATAACAGAAAGAAACCAGATGTGATTAAATCCTCACCGGCAGGGGACTGGCTGGCCGGCCTGTGCTGCATCCCTTACGAGGCCCTGCTCGGCGGGAAGCGTGCTCGCCCACCTGGAAAGACATCTGGCTTATGGCCAGAGGGAGGTGATGCTCAGGCTGGTGAGGAGGACGGCAACAGGTGCCGCTGGCCCGCCCCTCCCCTCGGCCTTCACCTTTCTGGGCTCCCACCTGCAAGCACCCCCCAGCAATGCCGGCTGGAGGTGGGGAGCACCCCCAGGGCATCGCTCACCCTGCGAGTGGTGGGAGTGGGTAGCTCAGGAGTCAGCCCCTCACCCCTCAGTGGGACAGCTCCGAGGCTTCTTCCACATCACCTCCCTGGGGTCTCCAGGCGCCCATCAGGAGCTGCTCATGTCCCTACACCCGACAACTGCTCCCTGGGGACAGCTCTCCAAGAGATTCCTGGCCGGCAGGCGCTGGCAGCTCTAGGAAGATGTGCGCAGTCAGAAGCTGTGGGGTCCCCTTGCTCAGGAATGGTGGGTGCAGAGAGGATGTGAGGCGCTGACAGTGTTACAAGACACCTGCCAAAAGGCAGTGTCGGTGCCAGGGAACCTGACTTTTGGACAAGCTTTCCCTGCACCCAAGGGACCCAGGCAAATACCACACTGCGAAGGCCACTGCGCTGCAACTTGCCTGCTGCAGAGTCATCCAGGGGTGCGTTAAGCCGGCTGAGAGCTGGCCCCCCCGCCCCCCGCCGAGTCTGGCCGGGCGGGTCTGCGGTGGGCCTGGGAACAGGCATATTAGCCGGCACCCCAGGGGTTCCCAGTCAGCGGATGCAGGGTGACATTGAGGGAAACGCTGGGCAGTGGCGCCTCTAAGCAGCACGCACGCTTGTGCTCTCCCTCAGGGGCCAAGGCTACGGCTGTCCATCTCCCTTTGGCTGCCGAGGCCTCGGGAAGGAGAGATGCTTCCAGCACCAGTGTCCTACTGCTGCCACAACAGGGTACCGCAAGCTCGGAGGCCTGTACTCGCTCACAGAGCCGTGGGTCACTAGTCCGACGACTCGGCGAGGGTCCCTGCTCCGGGCCTCACGAGGCTGAAGTCAGGCCTCGGCAGGCCCGTGTTCCCTTCTGGAGGCTCTGGGGATAAATCTGCTTCCAGGCTCCTTCAGCTTGTTGGCCGAATTCAGTTCCTTGAAATTGCAGATCTGAGGTCCCTGTTTTGTTCACTTGGTGGCTGTCAGCGGGGGCTGGACTTTGCTCCTAGAAGCCGCCCACATTCCTTCTCGGGCTTTCCTCGGGACCCCCTCCAGCGGTGGTGGATCGAGTTCCTCTCACGCTTCGAATTTCCCTGACTTCCTCTTCTGCTGCATCTGCCTGCCTCCAACCAGAGAAAGTTCTCTGCTTTTAGGGCCCATGGGATTAGCTGGGCCCACCCAGTAACTCCAGAATAATCCCTTTCATTAGGTCCAGAATCTTAACCTTGTTTGTAAAGTCCCTTTTGTCAAGTAACACAACATATCCCCAGGTCCCATGGATGAGGGTGTGGGCCTGTTTGGGACCGTGCTGCCCACAATGCTGAATCACAAGCAATAGCCCACAGGCTTTCTGGTCTCCTTTCTCATCTAAAATGATTCCACTTGACCTGAGATGGTGGAGATCAGGAGGCAAAGGAACCAAGCCTGAGTGGAATTGAGAGCCAAGATTTTCCTCCCTGACAAAAGCGAGGGGTGTGAGGAGACGACCCGTCAGCCTTCCTTGTTTTCCTGCTTGGAAGGCTTGCATGTAAGGATGCCTGACTTTGGAGCTTTGGCAGCCACCTTGCCACCATGAGACAGCAGCAAGCCCTGAGGTTGGCTAGGCAGAAGGAGCCTAGGAGGGGGTCATGCAATACTCCTCCCACTCTGCTGATGGTGGGCTAAGCCACTGATTTGCTTTGGCCAATGAGCATTCACGGCGATGACGCAAGCAGAGGCCTTCAAAGTGCTGGTGTGCTGTGGCTGGGCTCTTGAGCTCTACCAACGAGAAGAATACGCCCAGGATGAGCTGCTGCCCCATCAGCCTGGGCCCCAGAACAAACACCCACGGGCTGAAGGAGCCCAACCTGCGTCCTATAGCCAAGTCCAGAAGACCCCCAGCCTGAAGCAGAGACCCCCACAGAGCCCAGCCCAGATGAGCTGAGCCACAATCGACCCATCAGTTCTGTGAGCCACTGAGCTTAGGGATGGCTGTTCCACAGCACTGTTGTGTTAAGAGCTGACCCACACAGTGATGAACATTCAAGAGGTCTGTGCTCTGCCTCCTACCCCAAGAGTCCCAGAGTTAGGTAGAGGGAGGTGATAGAACCTCCTGATACTTTAAGAGATCCAAGCACACAAAAAAATCTATGCCAACATTTGCAGTATGCAAGATCCCAGCATCCCCTGGACACACAAAGGAGCAGAAGAAATGTCTGGTGGGCTTGGGACCCTTGCAGGGTTTTGTCAGCTCAGAACCCCACACTATCCAAAGAATGTTTCCCATGGCCCCGTGGGCTGCTCTGCCAGATGTGGCCTAGGAACCCAGCGCCCCTGGATGAAAAGGGCACAGCTGTGGCCAGTGAGAACAGAGAGCCAGGCAGAGGGGAAGGAGGCCGTCTCCGCAGGTGCCGGGTGGCTGGGAGACAGCCCAGGCCAGATTCCCCTCACATGCCTGTGGCTATCCGAGCCCCTGGAGAACTTAAGTAACACTCCAGGGAAAGAGAGTCCAAATCCCTAAAATCAGGTTTCTGCCACCTGGCAAAAAGGGGCTTAAAAGAGAAATTAACTTCAGTTAGAGAGCCATTCCTCGCACACTGTAGGTTGTAGGCTGAACCCCATGCCCACGAAAGGTATAGAGAATTCATTTAGAATCCTAATTTACAATCATTTTATTAATAAATTATCTAGACTTTATTTGAATTTATTTACTTAGCCCCCAGGAGGTCAGGCTGCTTCAATTCTGTGTGTCTCCGTTCTTACTGGGCTAAACTACACTCAGCAAACTCGGGGCCAGGGGCCGAATCTGGCTCACGGTCTGTTACTGTAAATAAAGTTTCACTGGAAAAGCCCCACCCCTTTGTTTGCATTCGTCCACGGTTGCCTTCATGCCACAAAAGCAGAAGTGGGGAGATGTGGCAGAGCTGGCCCCGCAAAACTGGAAACTTTTACTCTCTGGCCTTTCACAGAAACTGCTTGCTGACTCCTGAACTAAAACATCTCTGATTTTCTTCCCAGCTCCAAACTTCTAAATCTCCAAGGACCAAAATCTCCTTCCATTACACTAAGTCCACAAACGCTTGAGAATGGGGCACACGCACTAGCAGGAATAACACTGGCTTTATAAGAAAAAGCCAGTCTTGATTGGACCGGGGAGCTATTTCCCACACACCACAAAACTCTTCCCACCTCCCCCTCCAATTAGCCCCAGCACACGTACCCATCCCCATCCAAGAAAAACGGCCTCCCCTCTAAACTCTTCTTGCAACTGCCCCTCACTGGTGTTCCGCAGGAGCGGACGAAATGAGAAGTCCCAGGGGTGGAGTTCCACGCGGAGATCTGCTGGGACTGGGCCTCTGCCCAGAGGCCATGATGCCAGCAGAAAGCTGATGTTTGTCTCTATTAATCACAGGCCGAATCTGCAACTTGAGCCCGTGTACCAGAAATGGATGGAAAAAGTGCAACCTGACCACAAAAGTATTATTTTATAAATAAGGCCCTTCAGTAGTGGTTAATTGGATACACATTTTGCAAGATTCGGGGAACAATAAAACTATCATACCCAAATTGGCCAACGCGGTTCGTGTTACAGCAGTGGTCATTTTCTGGGCAACGTCAGGCCCCAGGTTGAAAATTCTAGCTTGGAGACATTATTTTTCCCTTAAGGATGTTGCTTCTCCACTCCCACCCTTTAACAAAAAATAGAGAGAGATTGATTTAGAGTATGTTTAATGGTTCCATAAATCACTCAACATACCCGAATCTCATCAAAATTCTGCCAGAAAAGGTTTTCATGAAAGCAGATGGCCCATATGGGAAACCAATTTGGCATGCTTTCATTTCTGCCAAATTGCTAGGAGCTCCTACTGTGTGTCGGCATAAACCTAGCAGTGGAAGGAACCGAAGGGAATCTTATGTCCAGTATGGAGCCCCACATCCCAGAAGAAGCAAGCACGGCAAGAGCCACAGTAAAATAAAGTTTTCAAGAATACATGGAATCAGACACAAAAGCTGTGAAACAAAGTCATGGTCTTGCTGTTCTGTGACGGCTGAAAACTCACACATTTCTCATGGAGACCAGGTACCCGACCCTGCTACGCTTGTGCTCTGTAGGGTTTATGGGGACCATGAAGGGACCCACCACAGAGGACAGTGGAAGGAAGGGCAGCAAACAGGGGAGGCCAGACTCGAGAGGGCAAGTCTGATGGTCAAGGGTTTCCCAGGGACAGGCCGAGAGCGAAGTGCTATGCCCACGTTATCTCCAGTGGGACAGGTCCCCTCGACAGCCACACGAGGTCAGACGTCCCCAACAAAGGGGGGTACAAAGCAGCACTAACGCTGGAGAGGCCATGGGGGACTGAGGAGCCCAGGAAAATACTAGAGAGGAAGGGGGTGGAGCTGGAAGAATGAATGGCTGGAGAAAGGAAGAAGGCCACTGTGCCTTGGCTACACAGAAATATCTTGGAGCGCCATTTCTTTGTTTCTTCGCAGTACTGATAATAATAATCATAGTTGAAACGTACTGTGGACTCACTCTATGCCAGGAACTTCCTACACGTTATTTTATTGATTCCTCAAAATGACCCTATAAAGTAATTACAATTATCATGTCCAATTCTCAGATGAAAAAACCAGCAGTGACTCAACTTTTCCATCAAAATGCTCTATTCTAGAAAAAAAAAGAGCATGTAAACTGGGGTCTGGGAGGGGTTCCCCGAACCTACCTGCTGCAAAGGCAACCTTTCTTTGAAGAATTTTTTTGAAATTCTGTTTTCATATTGATTTTTAAAAAACTCTCTGCTCTATAAAAGATCTTGGTTTAATTTTAATACAAAAATGTTTCTAATTGCCTATCAATAAATTTCTACAAATCTCACCCCAAAAGCCTTTTAATAAAATTTATCTTCCCAGAGATGCACCTTGCTTCTTCTGTGGCTTTTCTGACTCCTTTTGCCCATTGCCTTATGCCCTGAGGCTAAACATACCAGGTTTGAGAGGCTCAGCCAAAGAGCAGGATTTGTAAAGTGGTGGTTCTGACCTACTGTTTTGGTTTGGCCTGTGTAATTTTGAAGTTTTCACATAAAAATGCAGACTTCTGGGTTCTCTTGAAAAATAGTCCTACATAGCTATGATTATGTGGTGCTGAGTAGCAGTGGCACCATCAGGTTGGGAATGGGCTCTGCAGTTTGCCACAGTCCCCACCATTCCCTAGTGCCTTACTCTTAGCCTGTGTCACTGGCTTATATACTCACCTGGCCCCTGGAGGCATTTGAGTATGTGACTTTATCATGGAACCATTGGTATTTGGGGTACAAAGTGCTGAAAAGCCATAGGGTCTTCCCTGGGAAGGGCCATGATGGAAAGAAAGAAATGTCCATTCACAAAACGGCCCTTCTGAACCAAGTCAGCATGGGGGGTGGGAGGGAGCCCAAAGGATGCCCAGTGAAGCCTTTTCATTTTCCATCACACCTCTGATGCTGCTCGAAGTGATAGATTAGTGAAGCTAATTTCCTTTGGTTGAAAAAAAAAACAAAGCAAAAGAAAAACCCAGTGTTCAATAAAACGTGGAGGAATGATGCAATAGAGCTTGGAAGCCTCAGGGTGGGGCTGTTAATTGCTTCCTTTCGGGGACGCTGGGGAGCCCCTCTCTCACGGACTCGGATGCATTAGTCAAAGAGAGTATCAACCCCCCATAACTCTCGGAAATGATACATCACTTGAAAGTAAGCTAGGATCAACACATTGTTAACTGTTTGATCTCACAAGTCAGAATTAATGATAGGTATTTTGCACAAAGAGGAAAAAAATGAATGTTAAAAGCCTATTTATGTTAAGTAAAGACATCCCTGCACCATCAGGGTTGAGTTGGAGGCGATTTCCTGCAGCACAGCTGTTCCACGCTTGTTAGTCTGCGGGTGGGTGTCAGCAAACGGTAATCAGAGCCAGACTAGGGGTGTGAGGAGCTGAAGAGATGGGGGGGGAGCAGGAATCCTTCAACAGAAACTCCCAGTGACCGACTGGAAAAAGGGGGTCCCAGCTTAGAGTTCAGAGCGAATTCCTTCTGCACTTTAGGGGCTTGGTTTCGTCACTGGAAAAATGGACTTTTTTCACTCTGAAAACGCATATTGATCCCTGGGCTGTGTAAGAGGGATCCAGAGGTGGACAAGCCAAGCCACGGAGCTTACATTCTGAACAAAAACTTTAACAGATAAAGAAACAAATGGATTAACCAACAAGAAAACTCAGACTCTCAGCAATACTTGAAGAGGACAATCAAGGCAGGATGTGTCCCAAAGGGGCCAGGATTGGAGGCATTTTGGATTGGTGGCTGAGGAAGGCCTCAAGGTGGCACTGGAGTTGAGACCTGAATGAAGTGAGGGCAGAGTTAGTCAGGCAAAGACTGGGATACAATGTTCCAGCAGCAGCCTCAGCCAGTGCAAAGGCCCTGAGGCAGGAACAGGCCTGCTCAAGCTCCAGGAAGGGGTTTGGTACTCGGCAAGGGCAGGAGGGAGGAGGGCCATGGAGAAATTGGGGCAGCCACGGGTAAGGTTTTGGAGCTGAAGAGTCTGGCTGTTTTTCCAAGTGTGAAGGACTCCATCAGGAGATTTTGAGCAGGAGACTAACAAGATTTGATTTGCATTTTTAAAAATCTCTCTGGCTCTGGTTGGGGAATAGATTATGGGGAACAAGGAAACACAACACAGGCTAAGGAGCTGTTGAGGCCGGCAGGAGGGTTGGCTAAGACAAGGCAGAGGGCACAGCTTCCTCAGCACACGCCAAGCCAGCACTGGGGCCAGGCGAGGCATGCTTCAAGGGAAAAATGTAAGGGAGGAGGCAAAAAACTCGGTAATTGAGATACCTGAAGACAAGAGCAGTGTTCCTGATTTTCCTTTTGCTTTGGGCTCTGATATGGTTCATCACAGTGCTATCACTGCTCTGCCTTTATTTAAAGTTTCGATATTGAGGTCATCATGGCTTTTTTTTTTTTTTTACATTAAGCTGGATTTTTAAAATATCGCATTAAAATATTATTCAATTCCCGAGTTTTTTGGCACCGACCCCCTAAAATTTTGCACCTGAGGCCAGTGCCTCACTCTCCTCACCCTAACCCCTACCCTGTACCAGGCACTCAATACAGGTGAGCAATCAATGTCATTACTGTCATTATTCAACAAGCAACTATGCAAATAGGTACAAGGGGACTTCAGGGTCCTGCCCATTCTCCCCCACCCCACCGGGGTTTAGGATCGAGGTGGAAAGGAGTGATGCCTTTAGAACGCTGTTGGTCAGGGGTCTTTGGGGCGGGAGTAATAGAGAGCCCTCCCACCGCACAGGGGAGATTTGTGGGAAGGAGCTGGGAGGGAGCTGGGCCGTGAGACCACCGGGAAGCGGAGAGAGGGTCAGGCGCTCTGCACACGCGGCCCATCCCGAAGCCAATCCAAGCCGGCTACCAGGTCGCGCACCCCCGGGGGAGAGCGGCGGGGCCGGGGGAGGGGGTCTGTGGGCCCGCACGCATCCACCAACACTCAACAGAGCTTCGAGGGGTGCCTCCTCGCTGCCCCGGCCTGCGCAAAGCTCGGGAACCACAGGCGTGAGCCTGGCAGGTGCAGCCCGGGCTCTGGGTCCCTAAGGTGAAGCTGCAGGAAGCGCCTCTGATTGGCCCGGCCTGGGCGGCTTGCCCCTGAGCCAATCAGCTGCGGCGGGTGGGGCGGGGCTATAAGACGCAAACATGGCGGCCACGGGGGCGCCTCTGGGTTGGCTTCGAGGAGAGTTGTGGGCTGGGGGATTGTCCTCTCCAAATGTTGTCTGCTTTCACAACAGTACTCACAGCGTCCGTCTCAGCCTTATAAAAGGCTGGAGAAGTTTAGAAAAAGCCATAGCTAAAGGGCAAAGGGGGAAGTTGAAGTTCTGAACGGCCTCCCCAGAGAGGTGCCTTCTTGGAAAAGCAAACCCACCTTTCTGTGCTCCTTCTTCCCTCTCACCAGGGAGGAGGTTTGCCTGGATACCCTTTAATTTCTCAGAGCCATCAAATTTGTTATAGCGTGAGAGCAAATGAGGAGTTTTCTGGAGAGAATTAGGGCGCATCAGGGGAGGCTGCAAAGCCAGCTCTGCTCTCCCGGCAGGGGTGGTTTTCCAGGGGAGCATGTGGCCGCCCTGGTGTGGTAAGGTCCCAGCGGGTCACCGCCACGGCCTCCGAGGGCAGGCACAGAAGCCCTGTTGCCACTCCTGACGTAACAGCTCGCAGAAATGCTGGAAGGAAGAATGGAAGCCAAGCAGAAATGAGCATGTCCAGCCTCCTTTCACATGTTCAAAATTCTGTCAGTGCTGTGATCAAGTACTGGTTCAAATTAATCAAAATAGTACCTTGCATTTATAACTATTTTAATACTGCAAAGAGTACACCTGCATGAGTTTATTTCAGTGTTTCACAAAAGCTGCTCTGAACACACCTGGTGGCTCATGAGATGGCTTTAGATGGGACATAGACAACTTTTTTATGTATTTATTTTTTAAAAGTATTAGAAAAAATAAATACAACAAGCACATCAAACCCATGACTTCAAGATGCTTGCTTAAGTAGGCTAAAGTAGGTATATAATGAGAAAAAAATAAAGAGGGAGTGGACTTGATTTAAGCAAAATGTTAAATAGTAACCCACATGCCCATCAACTGACACAAGGAAAACAAAGTGTCATATATTCATACTGGAATGCTATTCAGTTCTGATCCGTGGAATGAAGTTCTGCTACGTGTCCTGATACGGATGAGCCCTGAAAACACGATGCTAAGTCAAAGAAGCCAGATGCAAAAGGCCACAATTTGTATGGTTCCACTATATGAAATGTCCAGAATAGGCCAATCCAGACAGGAAGAAGGTGGTGGTTGCCAGGGCCTGGGGGCTGGGGCGGGGTGGGGTGGGGAGTTACTGCTTCATGGGTACGGGTTTCTTTGAGGCGTGATTGAAATGTTCTGGAATTAGTGTTTTTGCGGTTAAAAAAATAGGGAATGTTTTCTCCTGAATAGCCGTTGCTATAATGATTCCTCTCATCAGAACCAGCCCTCACGTACTGGCCCCTGGCCCAGCTACTTCACATGTAATCCTCACAAGCACCCCATCAGATAGGACAAGATGAGGAAACCAAAGCCTCTGCCTGTTGGGCCCAGTATCTGACCCCAGGCAGTCTGGCTCTTGCCCTGGACAGTCTTGTTATTCAAAACAGCATGTAGTCGAAATTGTAAGATTATATGTTTTCTGTGGGATGCACTTTAATGACTTTCACTCTTAAATGGGGGGAAATGCCACATGTCAGGTTTTTATTTTTCCTGAGTTGGTCTTCATGAAGAAAGAGCCCTCACCACTGTTTCATATCATTCGCATTTATTGCAGTTCCTTCCCTTCTAATTTCCCTGTTTTGGCCTCAATTTCCTTTTATTCCTCAAGTGCCATGTAAACTGGGATTGGAGGAGTTCACAGAAAGGGCTTCTGCTCAGCTCCCCAGGCCCAGGACAGACTGCTGGCTTGTTTCAGCAAGGCTTCCAGGCTCGGCAGAGTGGACGGACGTGTTCTAGCCCCCTGCAAGCCTTATACCTACTTCCAGGGAGCGAAGTCCAGCCAATCCTTACTCAATGCCAGGCACTGGGTGCAGGCTTCACAGGTGTTATTTCACTCTAGGCCCAACTCTTTTGTGGTAGATTGTGTTTGTTTTTATTGAAGTAAAATTCACATAAGAAAATTCACCATTTTAAACCATTTTAAAGTTCACAATTCAGTGGCTTTTCATATTTTCACAATGTTGTGCAACCATCACTGCTGACTAATTCCAGAACATTTCAATTACGCCTCAAAGAAACCCGTACCCATGAAGCAGTAACTCCCCACCCCACCCCGCCCCAGCCCCCAGGCCCTGGCAACCACCACCTTCTTTCTGTCTCTATGGATTGGCCTAGTCTGGACATTTCATATAGTAGAATCATACAAATTGTGGCCTTTTGCATCTGGCTTCTTTGACTTAGCATCGTGTTTTCAGGGCTCATCTGTATCAGGACATGTATCAGAGCTTCATTCCACGGATCAGAACTGAATAACATTCCACTATGTATATACCACATTTTGTGTCTCCTTGCGTCAGTTGATGGGCATGTGGGTTGCTTCCACTTTGGGGCTATTGTGAGTAATACTGCTATGAACATTTGTGTACAATTTTTTGGTTGAACACTGTTTTCATTTCTTTGGGGCATATACCTGGAGTGGAATTGCTGGGTCATGCAGTAATTCTATTTTAGGTGTTTTTATGCCACTTTACAGATGAGGAACCTAAGCCACTTGGAAACTTGCCTAAGATCACTTGGTAGTAAGTGTCGGGGACGGGATTTGAACCCAGGCCACCAAGGCCACGGCTGCTGGTGACCCCTATCAGTCATAAGTGTGACCCGGGAGAAAGTTCAGATGGATCAGGTGGCACAAACCCCATTATTTGTTTTAACTTGCATACTTTCTTGATTTAATTTCATTTCATTATCAAAGTAATGGATGCTCATTGCAACATGCCAAACGAATTTTAAAAGCAAGTATATAAACATACACACAATTAATGGTCCATGTACTTGAAGGAGCACACTTTTGAAGGTTTTTAAAAAATCATCAGTAAATGCAGTGATGGCACAGCTCGCCAACAAAGCTACACTTTCACCTTGGGAAGAAGGGGTGATCATGCAGCGGCTGTGCCGTTTCCATGGACAGGAGTGACTCCCAGGAGCCAGGCTGAGCCATCAGCCCTCTGTAGGCTCTGTGGCTGCACCGATAGGAACCGCGACCTCCGGCCAACAGGACCAGCTCTCCCGTGGGGCTATGTGCTCTGGCCACATTTGATTCTCAGGACAACCACTATTTTCCCCTCCCAGTTTTCCGATGAGGAGACTGAGGCTCAGAGAGTCGGACTGACTTGCTTAATAATGAGCAGTTGGGCTGAGATTCAAATCTGCCTCTGGCTCAAGTCCAGAGTGGTTTCTGACTGTAGACTCTATGGTTCTACATGCATTACCACATTTTGTTCTCACAGCAGTCCTATGAGGGATGTACTTTCATTAACCCCATTTTGTAGATGGGGAAACCGAGGCTCAGAGATGGGGAATGAGATCATTCGGCTAAAGGTGGCGCCAGGCTTGAACTCAGATGCCAAATCTGAGACTCTTTTTATTGTAAGAAAGCATTCTCCAGCAATTAAGGTGTTTTTAAATTTGTTTCTTTTTGGCTTTCCATCCAAGGTCAAAAAGTTTCTAGGCTTCTGCCTTGCTTAGCTCTGTGGGCTTTTGTATCACACAGGGAGGCCTTAGTTCAAATCCCAGCTCCAAGCAAGTTGCTTGGCGAGAAATCGAACTAAATAAATTAAGATAGATCTATCCATGAAGAAGTGATAAGAGAATAGCCACCTCCTCTGAAGAGCTCACCACATGCCAGGGAAGAATTCAAACCCAGTCACTCTGGCCTCCACAACACGCACCCGCAGACACATGTGACCCCTCATCACAAGGCTCGCTCACGGGAGCTCTGAGCTGCTTCACCATGGGCTCCGTGAAACGATGACAGGGGCCACAGCAGGGGACTGGGGTCTGCTTTGACTCCTGTTGGACCCGCGTTGGCCCAGAAACTCACTGCAACCTCCCTGTATGGGTGGTTTCTAAAATATTTACCACCACCCACTTGGAGCAGAGTGCTGGTGATCCCTGCTGGGCAGGGGTTACCCCTTTAGGTTTGGGGCTGCAGGCAGTGAGGGAGGGTCCCAGGAGAGGGCTGGGGGGCACTCGGAGGGCTCAGGGCAACGGCTTTTTGCCAGCTTGCAGCTTTTCACCGGTCCAGCCACAGTGAACACAGCTCTGTTCTTTTGCCTCAAGAATAGGCCAGATGCCAAGATTTCCTCCATGCCCCCCAAGATCTTTCCTCCAAGCCCCTCCATATGCAGCACCCCACATGGGAAGACAGAACCTGGAGGTGCTGGGATCATAGGCAGCTGCAGAGCAATGGCCGAGGGGACATGGCAGGGACAGGCCCAGAGCCTGCCCTCCATGTGGAGGCCAGATGCAGGATGGGGGCGGGAGCCACATCAAAGTGGCTGGGGCCCAGCCCCAAGCGGGAGAGGGCAGGGGCAGTGTACAGCACGGTGACAAAACGCCAAGCCGCTCTTGGTGCCCATGACAGCCGGGGAGCCGGCAGGGGGCAGCAGGGATGGTGGCCGGAGCAGGATGTGCCTTGTGCCCCCTGCACCTCCGAGCTGGAGAGGCTGAGCTTGGACTGCTTGGTCAGTGGGGCCCCTGCGGGGTTCAGCTCCCTGCAGGAGCAGAGGGCGTGTGAGAGCTTGGAAGGGCTCTGAACCCATGGGGCGAGGCTCACCTCCCAGCTCAACCAATCCCTAGGATTAAAACCTTAGGCTCATTATTTAGCCTCCCTGGGCCTCAGTTTCCCAATCTATGAAATGGAAATAATAGTATCAACCCTAAGGGACCGTGGGAAGGATTGAACACATGGCAGGTAGTGAGCCGTCTGGTAACCTATTCAAGTGCCAGGGAGTCAGTGCTCCTGGGAGCAGCCTGTGGGTCCAAGGGAGAGGGCGTGGGGAGGTGGCGGCCTCAGCATCCTTGCCTCTCTGAGGCGCAGGCACCACGCTGTCCCCAGGGCTCCCCACGACAGTGAGGCCCGGCTGCCCACAGCCGTAAGCTGCCTGTGAACTCACCCTTGCTTGGCCCCCTCCCCTTCTGGTCTCACTTCCCACCCCCCTTGCCTCCCAAATGCACCACTCGCCCTCGCGTCGCTGTCTCGGGGTCTGCTTTCGGAAGTGCCCAGTGGGCGGCATCTGCCCGGCCGCAGCTAACAGGGTCCGCTCTCGGTTCAGTCCGACCTTGGTTCAAATCCCTGCTCTGCCACTTAACACTTGTGCACTGGGGGACCCCAAGCCAGCGACACGGAGACCCCGAGCCTCCCTTTCTCGTCTGTAAAATGGAGACTATCTTGGCAGCTACCCCAGGGGTGAGCTTTGTAAAGACTCCTCACCTTCTGTGGGTGGAGTGTCCAGAGCAGACCGTGGCGCACGGTAACCACTCAGCAGACGTCAGCGGGTGTCGGTACGGTGGGTTGGGCCCAAGGGTGAGGAGTGTCACACAGGGCCTGCATTTCGTTGAATGCTCTGCTCTTGCTGTCTTGTAGTTCTGAATAAATTTTAAACAAAGTGCCTGGTATTTCCGTTTTGCACTGGGCCCTGGTGAGAACTCCCTGAGCCTCAGTTTCTTTATCTGTAAGATGGGGGCAGCAGAGCAAGCCCCATCCCCCTGGAGTGTTGGGGGGCAGATGAGTAAAAGCGCTTTGCTAATGAAAAGACAAATAATCCAACTGAAAACTTGGCAAAGGATCTGAACAGACATTTCTCCAAAGAAGACAGACCCATGGCCGACAAGCACACAAAAAGACACTCTACGTAATTAGTCAGTAGGGAAACGCTAATCAAACCACGATGAGATATCCCTGCACACCCACTAAGATGGTTATAATTTAAAAGTCAGAGCATATCAAGTGCTGGTGCAGACGTGGAGAAACTGGAACCCTTGTGCACTGCTGGTGGGAGGTAGAAATGTGAAGACCTACATCCACACGAGACCTTGTACATAGATGTTTATAGCAGCATTATTCATAAGGTCCCACAGTGGAAACAACCCAAATGCCCATCGACTGATGAATGGCTAAACAAAGTGTGATATAGCTACATCGTGGAATATTATCCAGCCATGGGGAAGAATGAAGTTCTGATACGTACTGCAACATGGGTGAACCGTGAAAACACGATGCTAAGCAAAATGAGGCAGACACAAGGCCACACGTCGTATGATTCCACTTATATGAAACGTCCAGAAGAGGCAAATCCACAGAGACAGACAGAGCAGTGGTTGCCAGGGGCTGGGGGAGGAGGTTGTGGAGAAATGGGATGTGACTGCTAATGGGGCTTGTGGCAGTTTGATATTATTTATGAATTAAAAAAAAGAAGATATAGATTATGTTTGTAAATTGGTCTCTTCCTCTGGCATGATACCCTTTGACTGATTTAAATTCAAAGGCTTTATGTTTACTTGATTAAATCAAGATTAGGGCTTTGATTCGACCACACCATTAGGGCGTGCAGGGTTGAGTCCCTGCCCCCTTAGTGGGCTATATAAATGGACACTCAGTCAAGAACACAGAGAAGTAGAGAGAGCTCCA
>JAQZBX010059251.1:0-17546 GCA_029593785.1 Cabassous unicinctus | reverse complement strand
AGAAATCAATGAAACTGAAAATAGGAAATCCAAAGAGATTGGATTTTTTGTCAGGGAAAAAAATTTAATAAAATTAATAAAGCTCTAACAAAGGTGACAAAAATAGAGAAGACACAAATCACCAATATCAATTTTTACAAAATATAAATGCAAATAAACTAGAGAGACAGAAAGAAAATAGCAGCTATTATGGCAGGGGAAGCATAGAGAAATTGAGGTGATGAGTTTTTTTTGGTTTGGGTTTTGTTTTTGTTTTTCGATTTTTTGTTCATCTGCCTTTTTTTTTTTTCCCCACTATTATCAGAATGAAAATGCTCTAATAATGACTGAAGTGATGAATGCACAACTATGTGATTATACCAAATGCCACAGATTCTTCATTGTGGATGGACTGTATGCCTTAATAATATGTAGCAATAAAACTGATTTGTTTAAAAAAGAAAAAAAGAATAGACTAGGGGATGGAATATCACTAGAGATTCTGCAGCCATGAAAAATGCAATAAGGAAATATTACAAACAACTTTATGCTCATAACTTTGACAACTGAGAATAGGCCGATTCTTCAAAAGCCACAAATTACCAAAAACTCAGCCACAATAAAAGACAACTGAAGAGCCTTATATGCATAAAAGAAATTGAGTTCATAATTTAAAAGTTCCTGAAAAAGAAATCTCCAGGTTCAGTGTTACCAGAGAATTCTAACAAACACTTAAAGAATCAATACTACTTTACACAATCTCTTCCAGAAAATACAAGAGAAGTGAATATTTCCCAACTCATTTTGTAAAGCAAATATTACCTTGATATCAAAACCAAAGACAGTACAAAAACAGAAAACTACAGACCAATGTTTCTCATGAACTTAAACACCAAAATCCTCAACAAAATAGTAGCAAACAGAATACAACCATGTATAAAAAGAACTGCACACCATGAGCAAGTGAGATTTATTCCAGGTATGCAAGGCTGGTTCAACATTTGAAAATCGATCAACGTAATCCACCATATAAACAAGCTAGTGAAGAAACTGTATGATAATACTGATTAATGCACAAAAAGCATTTGACAAAATCTGACGCCCATTCATGATAAATACTCTCAGCAAGTCAGGGATAAAACTCGATTAAAAACACCTACAAACAACCTTCAGCTAACAGCATACTTAATGGTGAATACTGAAATGAATGCTCCCTAAAATCAAGAACTATACAACGATGTCCACTTTTACCACTCTTATTCAACACCATACTGGAAGTTCTAGTCACTTCAGTACAGCAAAAAAACAGAAATAAAAGATTTACAGATTGGAAAGAAAGAAATAAAATTATCACTATTTGCAAATGACATGACTGTCTACATAGAAAACCCCAAGGAATCTAAAAAACCTCTTAGAACTAGTGAGTTCAGCAAGGTCATAGGACACAATATCAATACACAAAATTCAATTGCAAAACAAATATACACAACATCATACATATGCATGTTTGTTTTGTAAGTTTACAACTTTTACTATACACTTGTTTATATAGGTTCATGCATGAATGCTATACACTTCAATAAATTGTTTTTAAAATGAAAAATAAAAATCGCATTTCAACATACTAACAATAAACATGCAGGAACTGAAATTAAAGTTTTTATCTTTAAATGCCAGACACAAAAAGGCTGAATACTACATGAATCTATTTATATGGCATTCTAGAAAGGCAAAGCTACAGGGACAGAAATTAGTTCAGTGATTGCCATGTGCTGGGAATAGGAAACCTTGTGGGGTGACAGAAATGTTCTGTTACCATAATTGTGGTGGTAGTTACACAACTGGATATGTTTGTCAAAACTCATCAAACTGTACTCCTAAAAAGGATGAATTTCACCTTAATAAACTAAACTTCAAAAAAAATGAATTATATGTTTGGGATTATTTTTCCCTTTTCATTATATAGAGTCTGTCAGTCAAGTAGAAGAATAAAGTATAATTAGAAAAAATTAATAGCAAAGGGAAAACACAATCTGCTTTAAGAATACTCTTCTGCTATTATCTTTTACTGCTAATATGACTTTATACACTATTTCTAAAAAATCTTTAAATCTAAGACATTTATTTAAAAGATGAAAAGAAAGATCCCCCACACTCTTGTTCTAGGTCCCAACTACAGAAAGTCTTAATTTTACTATCTTAGTATGATAGTAAAATACCTTAGATAAAAGAGACAATCTTAAGTAATTAAGTTGTAGGACAGGACTAGGGACAGGGTTATAAGGAGAGAAAGAATATCAATTTATGATTTTGTAAGCTGGTACCTGATTTCTTTTCCTGCTTGAATTTATTTAAAATTCCAAAGAATCAAGTATAGAAAAGATGTTATCATCCTACACAAGTAAATGCTCCTCCACTCATAAGATGCTTATATGGTCTCAAAAGTCCAAGTCCTAGAAAGCTGGCAGCTGCTTTCCTACAATGATTATCCTAATTTTTTTTTTTTAGGTGAGTCCAGGGATTGAACCCGGAAACTCGTACATGGGAAGCAAGCACTCAACCACTGAGCTATACCTGTTCCCCTGATTATCCTATTCTATGAAACCCATTGCTTAAATATCAGGTAGATTTTTATCATGATAGCCTATTTCCAGGAAGATAATTATTATTTTTTTAAACACAGAAGGAAATGGCTACTGCTGGGAACAAAGAAAGATTGAAACTTAGCACAGAGGCCCTGAATTATAGTCATGCCTGTGGAAGTTGGTGATTCCTCTATTATATGGAGTACCTAGAAATACTAAAAGAAAAACTATATCAAAAGTTATTAAATGTAATGAGCTTACAGCATAGCATAACTATGAAAGTGAAATCATATATAAAATAAGTAATAGCCCAAAAATGAAAATTAAATACCTGAACAGTTACTTCCATTTAAATTCTCAAAAGGGGAAAGTAATTTCATTCCCTAATCAAAGACTTTCAGAAGGGATACTGAAAAAGTAAGAAAATAGTATATTTAAGCCAAAATCATTGCTCTACAGTAACAGAAATGTGCTCAAACAATATCTAGAATACAAACCAATGGAATACACATCGTATCAAATAGAAAAATGAGCATTATATAGATAGAATAAAACAGCAGTTGAAAGATAATGACTTAGCTATTATTTACTATACATGAAAAATAGAGTTTTTCCCATCTTTTCAGGGGGATTTTTTTGTCCCGCCCAGAGGACATTTGGTAATGTATCTCAACATTTTTGGTTACTACCACTGGAGGGAGTGCTACTGGCAGTAGGGCAGGGTTGCTGCTAAACATTTGACATGCATAGATTAGCATCCTCACAAAAAAAGAATTCTCTGGTTCAAAAATGTCAGTAGTGATCCTGTTGAGAAACCCTGCTTTGTAACGATAAAATTGAAAAGCCCTATGTTAGTCACACAAATTCTTATGGTAATCTTATAACCAACACACATAAGGCAATACAATTCCAACATTCAACTATGTATAGAAAGAACAATCAAGCATATACAGATATATCCTATTCTTTAGACTACGTTGTATAAGCTACTCACCCATAACCTTTCTCTCTTCTTCCTTTCTCCCTAATCTCCTGATCCTTGCTCCTCTTATACTTCTAAGCCACCTTTCCCATTCCAAAACCTCAAATTCTTCTGAGAAATAAAAAGAAAGAGAAAATATTGGCTTCACCTATGCTACCTGAGGTCTAGTACTTAAGAAGAGTCCTAACGAGTCTGATATATGATCATAAAGCTTAATATTCTTAGTATTCCATTTGGATTTTTAAAAGGCTACAAAAAGAGAACTTAAGTCATCCCTTCCCAAAACCACCTCAAAAAACCTTAAATAACACCTCAGATGTTTCTAAACCATTATGAAAATCTATTCATTCCTAGTATTCCACCAGCACAGGATGAGTTCCAAAAGTTCACTTCTTGCATGTAAGTATTCCTTGGATGCAATTCAGCTGCACTAATTAAATACCTACTGGCTTCCTTTATCTGTCTTAAATCTCTTTTAAAACAGTTTTTTAATATCCCCAGATTCAGAGAGCAAGTCCATTTTTAACCTAAAAGTTTTTCTTGATTTAAGTTTTGTCTCAGTCTGTAGCTCTTTCATTCCACTACATCCATATGGCAGCATTTCAATACCTTCAATCATTTTTTAAAATATTCTTCTTTTATTTCTCCAGTTTCATTAACTATTTTTGGGAGCACAAGGAACTAACCCCCTATAACAGAGGAAGTACAAAAGAATCATCATTTGTACATGGATAAGCCCAGATTTTGGACTTATTTTAAATGTTCCTCTTAAAAATCACATAAAATAAAAATTATTTCTCACATGAAAAGGAAATCAATACATTTTAAGTATTAAATCAAGCCCAGACAAAATGTGCTTATGGAACAGTGGTCAACTAAATGTGGCAATCAGTTTGAATGATGCCATTTTAGATAAACTTATATTTATAAAGATGTATTATAAAGACTTTGGAGACAGACAGCTCATTCATAAGGGAGTTGTAAACATATCTGAAAAAAAAACAACCCCATAACCAAGTATGTTATTATTATTGCACCATATAAAAAACTATCGCTTGACAACGTATGAATCTGTCCAGTCATCCATATATCCAAACAGAAGGCAAAATATTTTCAACTTAATATTCTAATAATGGTTTAAAATTCGCTGTATTATATGAGCTAGACTAGCAATTTCTTTCTTTATAGAATTACAACTGCTTCAGGAAACTATACCTTCTTAAAGGTAGCATATACTCAGTGCTTAATAATGCCAAAAAATCACTCACCATTTCAGTGGTGTGCCTTCATATTCAAACCATATTTCACTAATGTCTTCTTGTCTCATAACCTTCTGAAAGTGCTTTTTCACTTTGTCAGTTACCAACGTCAAATAACTTACTCTTGGCAAAAGCAACTGAAATGAAAATTCGTAAAACCATATTTATTTACTATTTATTTTTTCAAAAAAAAAATACACTAAATAGGTTTTTGAGTTTTAAGGAAAAACAGCCATTTTCTTTGTACTATTTTGAATATTCCACAGCAACTACTTTTTATAGAAAATCAAAGACTAGAGGTTAAAATGTTTAAAATATCTTTTGGGGTCATTACTTTAAGTACAGTTTACAGAATAAATGCCCAGAATCTAAAATAAACAGCACAATTCTATTGCCTTTTTGTAACACTTTTCTCCAAATCAAAGTACAATGTAATCAGCTGGTATAATATTTAGGATACTTACTAGTTCTACCATATATAACTTAAAAATTAAAAGTGATTCACCTGAGTTAAAACTGTCCTGAGAAGATAAGCAATCAGTCCTGATGTTTGCCTTATCAATTAGGGCTTCTCAACTAGTCCATCAATGTTTTGGTAATCTACTGGGTATTAGAATTAGCTGACACAAGACAAAGACATACTCTCTCCACTTCTATATGAGGTTAAAATAAAGTGAAGATAGAAAAATACTCATAAAAAGTACTTCTAAAACTACTAGATGGCAGCAACAGAAAGGGCTTTAAAGGTCAAACAAATTTTCATTTGATGAACAATAGAGGCCTACTTACTAAGACACCATAAATAAAGGGATAATATGATGTAAAACAGTACTTGAGGAATATTCTAGCAGTTGCACATTGAAAAGACTGAAAAAAGACAAGATTATAGACAGGAAGTCTGTTAAGGCAGCATTACATGAAAAGATGAGGCCTGGAAAGCCTGGAAGGTCTGGAAATCAGTAAGAACAGAAAGCATTTAGTGATTACTAATAAAGAAAATGGAGGAGAAAAATAAAATAAAGATGACTCTCTTTTGAGCTACATTTTAAATGTGCCATAAACTGCCATATAGCTTTGGGCAAAATGCTGGTAGACTGATGAGCCTGCCACTGTCAATCAGCTCCCTCATACTGTCCTTACAGAAGCTGGGCCTACCTGGACTTTGGACAGAGAAGTCTGGGAAGGATGTTGGACTAGGTAAAGCCTCAACTAGAAGAGTAAGAAGGTTGCCAGTGTTTTTCCCCAAGGAAAGATAATCAGAAAGGAAACATGAGAGTGAGTTTTGGAAACTGGTCATTATTTTATATAAATAATCCACAAGGAAATAAAAGGAGGCTGGCAAAAAGCAATGTTTTTGCTCCTTTGTAGTAGTCACTGGTAACCTTGTTTTCCCAAGCTTTTGCCTCCCTTTGCTGTTGTCAATTGCTTTTACTCTCTTTCAGCTGCTTTTTTGATGCTGCTTATACCATTCTGCATGCTGCTTATTCAAGATGATGTGTTTTCATCAACAAAACAAGTAGAACTACTGGGCTGGTGAGTACATACAATGAGAAGTATTCTGGTTGAAGGAATTGCTATTTACTCACTGAAGACCAAGATAACAGGCCCCATCTAGGTAGGGATGACTGTTCCTGGGGCCATCAGGTACAAGGGTAGGGTGAAGAAGCGGTGAGGAGGAGGTGGTTGACATGCTCAGGTACTGATACTATGAACAAGCTGTTGGATAATATCAGGGATTCAAGAGAACATATGTTCCTCTTTTATAAAGAAATAACTAGAACATGATTAGGGAAAAAAGAAAAAGGAAATTAAAACCATGTTATCAGGAAAAGCACTAGTTGCTTTACCTCTGTTTTACATAAATATTTAAATAGGCAAAAATGAAAAAAAAAAACAATGAAAAGACATTATTCTGCCTTTTACCTGCAGACTGTATCACTCACTGTTTTTCTTAGATGAACCACATTGGTTTACTTTAAGTTCTTCTGATAGGAAAAGGATCAACCGTGTTTGGGGATATCATTCTACTGCTCCTCATTTAGCACTAGTATAACATATTCAGTAAGTATGACACAAGTAATTCATTTTTTTCTACATAGCTTGTAAGGAATATATGTTTCACAAAGCTGTATGGAATACTTCTGTTTATGAAAAAAGGTGCCTGTAATATTATTTCTTTATATCAAATCCTATTTTGCCCAACAATTTTCAATGATACAATTAGAGATTTACTAATATAGGACAAAAATAGAATTAATTTCTAAAGTTCCATTCCAATGTGTGAGGCATCATACTAAGCAATGGGGATTACTGAATAAGACAGAGACCTCCCCTCATGGAGCTTACAGACTAGAAAAGGCATATGCTAAAAAAAAAAATTACAAATGAATAGTAGCAAAGAAGAAGTAAAGAATATAATAAAAGCAAGTAGCAAAGGGACAACCTTATCTAGGGGCTCAGGCAAGGCCTCAACAGGAAGTATATTTTAAAGCAAGAGTCAAAACACAGAATTGAACCAAACTTGGGTGGGTATGGGTGCTTGGATGCGTGCAGGGGAGGGAGATAGTGTTACTCATTCCAGACAGAGGAAACTGCAAGAGAGAAGGCACAAAGTGAATATAGAAAGACAAAGGATGACACACATGAGGAACTGTTAGAATTTTAATATGGTAGGAATGTTGAGAGTTGGGACAGAATAGTACTGAAGAAGTAGTAAAGGGCCAAATCACTGAGAACTTAGTAAACTATATTAAGGATTCTGAAGATAATGAAAAGCCACTAAAGGTTTTAGGCAAGCAAGCAACGATATCAAACGTGTTTTTTTAAAAGATTACTCTAACTGCAGACTGGAAATGGAGAGAAGATGGCAAAAATGAAAGCAGGGAAACTAGTTAGCATTATGTAATCCATCAGTTTTTTAATGGTGATTTGGACTAGGGTGTTAGCAGTGGGGATGAAAAAAGCAGATACACACTTGGGAGAGAGAGAGTTGAGATGTAAAACCAGCTAGACTTAGAAAATGACTAGATGTCAGGGATATAAAAGAAGGAAGCATCAAAGGATGATTCTCAGATTTCTGATATGAATAACCAATTAGATGGATGGTAGGTTTACTTGCCAAAACAGGAAGGGAATAATGGCAGGTAATCAGGTATTCTAGGAGTAAAAATGATGAGCCCAGTTTCAAATACACTCAATTTGAATGCCTTTTAAGATATCACGGGAGTGGATATGGCTCAAACGGTTGAGCGCCTGCCTCCCACATGGAAGGTCCCGGGTTCAGTTCCCAGTGCCTCCTGAGAAAAGAAAACAAGCAAAACAAACAAATGAAACAAACAAAAAACTCAGGGAAGCCGATGTGGCTCAGTGGTTGAGCACCGGCTTCCCACTTACAAGGTCCCGGGTTCAATTTCTGGCCCCAGTAAACAAACAAAAAAAAAAGATATCTAAGTGAGGATATCCAGCAGACAGAGAAATATACAGGTCTGGAGCACAGGAGACATGCCATGGGATACAAAGATATAAAAATGGATGAGAGCACCAAGGAAAAAAAGTAAAAATGTAAAAAGAAGACATGGCCACAAGAAATGCCAACATTAAGGAACAAGCAAAGGAGAAAGAGCTAGCAAAAAACTACCAGAAAGGCACAAACAAAGCTAGGAATATGAGGAACTGGCAGAGGAAGGAGGCAACAGTACCACAAGATGAAGGGAATAGTTAATGACGCTGCTGAGAGATTGAGCAAATGAAAATTTAAATATATATATCTTAGATTTGGCAAAAGAAATATCATATGTACTTTGGCACAGGCAGTTTTGGTGGAGTAGTGTGGAAATAAATGTGGTTACAGTGAACTACATGATGGGAAGTGGAGAGGAGATAATGAGTATAGAAAACCTTTTCAGGAAGTCTGTTTGGGAAAGGAAGACAAGAGATAGAGAGGGAGATGGGGTCAACGGAGGATTGTTTGTTTTAGTATGGGAAGGATTTAAGACAATATGAATGCTGCTAAGGAGCCAGTATTTAGGAAGAAGTTGCAAATAAAATAGACATATGTAGAGAGAAACTAGGGGGAGAGGAGGAGAATATTAGACACCATCAGTTTCCTGAAAAGACAGGAGATGGGATCCAGAAAAGTCTGGGCCTTACATAGGAAGAAAGAAACCTCTTCCATTATAACAGAAGGTAAGGAGAAGTAAATGTGTGTGAAAGCAGGTGGGCTTTGTAGATTTGGTAGCAGGAAGTTAAGGAAGGTTCTATCACATGGTTTCAATTTTCTTTGTGAAGTAGAAAGTGAGGTCACCTGTTAAAAAGTGAAGGCTGAGACCAGGAATCTAAGGTTTGAACAGAGTACAAGAAGTGAATTAGAGTCCGGGAGAAGGAGAGGGACAGCTGACTAAGGAAACACAAAAGGATTATTGGGCAGTGTTTAGGATCCAGTAAGACTGATGACCATCTGACGTACTGTATAATTTCTTCTAGAAACAAAGTCACAAAATATGAATGCAAATTAGTACGTGTTTTTGTATTAGATGATCTAAATGAAAGTAACAGTTTAAATGACTATAACATACAAACAATAAAAACTGAATAACTGCCTACTTTCTAACAAATCCCCTTCCCAATACTCCCTGCAAAATAAGACATAATTCTCAATGATACACATACAGGACACAGGCCAAAAGATTTATGTGCAGAGGCAACAAACTCAAAACACAGAAATAAACAGGAATATATTTAACATTAATATACTTTTCCAAGAGAAGCAGAAAATTCCAGAAGACTGAATAATATTTAATTTATAAATTTGGTACAAGAGCATATTTTAAAAGCTTGTTTCTAAGAAATAAGCTATAAGCATTTTCATAAACAGAAAAACTACATTCCCATTTATCCACCCTAACTGCACCTCTACCAAATCAGGCCACAGTGACAACTCTGCACCTGAACAGGATTGAGTGACTCTTCTGGCCACAGTGACAACCCTACTAATGCCACCTTTCCTGAGCTTTGGGGAGTATCTAAGAAAAAGTTCTACTGGCTCTCAGGTTGTGGTAGTTTTACCTCATTTCATTCAGAATCTTTAAAACATTATCAATATTATAATATAAACCAAAGCAAAAATATATGAACTACAGTTACACTGACACTGAAATTAACTCACCTGTAATTCTAGAACCACTGATAATGTTTTTACATATTTTCTTCCTTATGCATTAATTTATGTTTAAGTATGTGTGTATTTAAGAAACAAAATTTGGATTATGCTATATGATTTTTAAACCCTAGTTTTTTGTATGATATTTACTATAAGCCTGTCATCCAATATTCTTTGAAAGCACGATCCAGAAAGTCTATAAAGGTGTATCTTTTGGGTAAAGAATTAGGAAGAATTATTGAAGAGTTTAGAAACGATTACAAGACAAAACAACCCTCTTCCTCTTAATTACCCACCAACACTTGATTAGAAACAGCTAAAAAAACAACTTACCCCCACCGTTCTCAAAACAGCCTTTTTCAGATTTTAAACAGATTCATTTATAAAGAAGCAAAAAACTAAACAAATCAAAACACTGTGTACTTTACTTGGATTTTTTTTTTAACTGCAATAAATTTTAAAGTGCAAATATCAGAGTCTGATTTAAAATTAAACAGACTAAAATCTGTTTTCCCCATTCTGACAGACTGTACACATATACCCCTCTGTTTAGACACTACTAGAAAGTCATTCACGGGTAAAGATTTTAGTTAAAACAGCAAAAACAAATTTGGAAACAAAACAAAAATTAGAGACTAACCCGTATTACAGAAGAACAGAAAAAATACATCTAGCAAATGAAATTATTCTAAAAATAAACTATGACCATACTTTCTCACTATGGAAGTTTTTCTAAAGGAGGAAAACTGTTGAAAGGTCCAAAGTTAAAAGGACTCAAGTGTACATAAGTAGCTATGATTACTGGGTACTAGTAACAAAGACTGCCAAATTCTCTAACATTATCATTTCAAGTAAGAAAATCCAAAGAGACAATTTAAAACAAAATTCCAACATGAATCTGGGGAGGTTTCCATTCACCCCATGCCAGATGCAGAGGATGCAAAGCGTAAGCTACACCCAAAAAAGTTATCGAATGAAGCTCCTTTAAGTAGCTTCCTCCAACAGTCCTGACTTCCCACAGCCGATGGAGGCTGAGTAGTAGTGCCGTCTCTCAAAAAGATGAGGCAGAAAGCAAAGGACAAGCTTTATTAAAGTGAAACAGAAGAAATATTTCATCACTACACCAATTCATTTCTACTTTTCCAGATATCCCTTGGTAAACAATATGTGTACCTGAGACAAAAAAAGAGAAAAACTAGAATAAAAACAACTGAGAATGTCTCTGCCTGTTATATATGCACTTAGAAAAAGGAAAAAAGCATACTAAAATCAGAAGGTATTTGAAACTTTTTAGAACAGATAATCTATTAACTCAAATCTACAAGTCTATTTGCTGCACTTTATAATATATACTATTAAAAATATAGGTTTACTGAGCTATAAAAATGCTTTGTTAAACAGTTGCTTGGAATCACCAAAATACAAAAGAATGAAAGCAGAACCAATTATTTTCAAAATAGCTTGCTGTTATAAAACAGCATATAGCTTATGATTCCATCATATTTTATATATGTCTATGAAGAGTCAAGAACAGCCAAAATCAATATGCCAACAGTGGTTTTTTTCTCTCGGTGGTAGAATTATATTTGGTTTTAAATTTCCTTCTTTTTGTTTATCTGTATTTTCTAATTTACTGTAATGAGCATGTATTAATTGTATATAAAATGTTAGATAACCACTTCCAGGTTCTTAAAGCTTTATTTACAAACATGATCAAAGTTGCTCTCTCTGCCTAGAGGGGCCCGCACCAAGTTTTGGTGTGTATTTCTGTCTTTCCCATTTCTCAGCAAGCTCTGTTCTTTCCCCTATTTCCCAAATAAATTCTTTTCACTGGCCTAACTTAAAAAAAATAAAAAGATCAAAGTTATATATCCAATTTGCCACCATCAACATACTTACATAATATGGTTCTGCTTCTCTTTCAGTTATCTCATCCTGGTACAGTGTGAAGCAAGTTGGAATTCGTCCAAACCACACATCTCGAAGCACATCTTTGTCATCTGTCATTCTTCCAGTGGTTAAAGCAGTACATATAGGCTAAATTTTTTTCCAACCAAAGCCAAACTGAAAATAAAACAAAGAGCATAGTCAGAGCCTTGCAAGGATGAATGAAATGCTACAGAGCAAAGAAATATTACAGGAAAAAACGAATGCCATAAAGATTATTCATTTCCCAAAATTATGTGATCAGCATTCAGTACAGCAGATTCTAAATGCAGGGCTATTATTTATTTAAAGCAATCATAAAAGTAATCAATTCAAAATTACATATGCTACTGTGTGCAAGTAGTGGGCCATAGCCAAAGTGAAACTGTATCTGCATCATTCTCTCAAGCCCCAGAAAGAACAAGAGCCTATTGCTCACCTAAAATGGACCCTTTACCTATGCCCTAAGATGCCATATAGCCTAACCCCAAAGATCTTATTGTGCCCCATCCAATATATTTAATCCCCATCCAATATATTACTGCGAAAAATACCCATCTCTCTTATCTTAGAAAATCCTTGTATAAACACTCCTCCTCCTAGATTTCATCCTGTCCACAATTTAATCCCATCAATATTTCCAGTCTCATTTATTACACTTCTTTACAGAAACCCTCCAGCAATACTGGACCCCCAAACATCTTGCGCTCTGCCCCACCATTCCCACTGCCTAGTATGCTATCATCTCACCTAATCAAATCCTACCAACTCTGCAAACCCAGCTCACAGTTCTCTGACCCCATGAAGTAAGTGTTATGTCTACTCTGAATTTAGGATCCTCCTTATACCACAAATACAGCACTAAGTCTGTAAACTGAAATATTCCAGGTATGACAGAGGGGCATGGCTTTTGACCTTGGTAATACCCAAGTGTCTTCCAGCACTGTTCTAAAAATAAATAAAATCATGATATATGAGTAAATGGTGAAGTAGTAAATACTGCAGATAAGAAATGTTCACAGAGTAACAACAGGTAGCATCTGGATATTAAGATTCAATAGCCTTCTACTACAATATGAATAAAGGAATGTTCTACTACAAGGTGTTAAGAATGGGATAATACATGGGAAAAACATAACTAATGTAATTTATAGACTATAGTTAACAATATGTTTTTGTAGCAAAAGCAAAGAAAGTACTATATTAATGCTAAAGGTAAAAAGGGGAGGAATGGGGTTTGGTTTTGTGAGGTATAAATATGATTAAGCATTTTTTTCTTTTCATTTTTTTCAATAAGGAGACCTTGACTATGTCATTGAACTAATCTCTGCTTATCTGTGTATCTTTCTGAACATTGGAAAAACAATTGAGTTTGTTGTTGGAACTGGATGAGATAAAAGTGCCTGAATAGAACTTTTTAGGAGTAATGCTTCTACAACTTGTTGAACTGCCTTTTGTCTGTTATTTCTTATTTTTTGAATTTGAAATAAAGTTTGAATTTTTAAAAAAACATCCTTCTCCTTATCCAAATATTTCTATCTTTCATATGCTAATTATCATAAAATAGCCCATGGAAAATTTTCAAATAACTTTATTAGTTTAGCTAAATATCAATTATTAACACTGAATTATTCAAGGCACTTGTTTTCTTTTCTCTTTCTCTAATCAAAGCCAAGTCCATTAAAACTGCAAAAAAATGAATTAGACAAAGAGAAAAACTTGTGTAGAGTTCTGAATTTTGCATCGCTGTATTTAACTAAAGGACACCTTGGAGGTCACTTAAATGCAGTGTCATGATCAAGAAGGTGAGAAAATCTGTCCAATGTCACAAAAGCACTAAAACAAACAGGCTACAAACTCTGATGACCTGAACTGAGTCTAGTGTTTTAACTTTTATTAAAATATACCCATACAATTCATTATTTCAAGCTAATGATATATGGCATTCAACTATCATATAATTCCACTTTAATAGGCCTTCAAATTCAAACATATTGTGTTTCTGTACTCTATAGAAAATTTCCAAGCTTGCAAATCACACAAAATTAACTCACTGAAAATTGAAAAGACTCACTACATTACACTGGTTACATTAATAGCTTGCATTTTTTGAAGAAACTTATTAATGGCAGAAAATAATGAACTTTGGGCTATGACAAATGAATCTAAAACAAATCTGATATAAAGGTGTAACAATGATAAATCTAAACAGCTACAACTGACAGATTTTCTCTTGCTCAGAAAGGGAAAACTTGCAAAGAGCTCCTTACCTAAGAGAATTCAAGAACACTTAAATATGATTTTAAAGTTGAAAAGTTACTATCAATAACTACATTGGATGACTTTTTCTTCTCAGAAGAAATGGGGAGAAAATATAATTCAAATAACAGTTCAAATTTAAAGTGAGTATGGTCACCTAGGGAAAGGCCTTCTCTCCCAAGCAGCCATAGTAATCTGATTGGTCAGATTCCAGGACCCCACTTGAGCTGTGTTTACTAATAGGCGGGGATCACCGTAAACCAAAATATCATATATGGGGGTGTGGCTCTCTTCTCTCCCCTCCAAGCTGCCAGATGTGAGAACATTTGACCATCCTGCTCTAGTCTTCTATGGAATTCTCTTCTGCTTTTTCCTTCCATATGTCAAGAACAGTGAAAATAAATGGCCAATGTCTCTCTCTTTGTTAGGAAGGAGACCCTCCTCAACAGTGATCTGTGTTGGACTCAGAGGGAGGGAGAACACTTCAAGACCCCATCTACAGGTTTGGATTTTAAAGCCCTGTGTTTCAGCTCAGTTTACCAGAGTTCTGCAGGAGATTTTAAGTACAAAACCAGTGAAAGACAGACTGATACCTTATTTCCCATATGCCATTGTTTCTAATTTCATCTTTATAAATTATCTTATATTTTCATATTACATAAATGGAATCATACAATATATAGTACTTTGTGTCTGCTTTCTTTCATTTAGCATAATTTTTGTTTTGTTTCTGTTGTTGTTTTTTTCAGGTACCGGGGACTGGAGATTGAACCCAGAACCTCATCAGTGGGAAGCCGGCGCTCAATCACTGAGTCACATTGGCTTCCCACAGTTGGTTTTTTCATGTTTTGTCTGTTGTTTGTTTTTGTTTTTTCAGGAGGCACCAGGAACTGAACCTGGGACCTACCATGTGGGAGGCAAGCACCCAACGGCTTGAGCCACACCCACTCCCCATAATTTTTTTTTTGATCTGGTATTAACATCTTACAACATTAGCATACATTTGTTCAGTTTCAAAGATAAACAGTCTTATATATGCAATATTACCCATATTTTTATTTCACATGAGGTTTTACAATGCTATACAGTCCCATGTTACATTTTTTAGCTTTCCCTTTTAGTAATTTATATGACTTTAGACTTTCCCTTTCAACCACTGTCATACCCATATAATAGCATTGTTAGTTACAAACATTATGCTGTGCTTTCACCTTTTCTATTCATTTCCAAAGATTAACACACATCCTTTTTACCAATTCTACACTAGTTAAGCCTCTGTTCTCCATTCTCTAAACTCATCCTATTTTCTGGTGACTCATATTCAAGTTATTAACTTCATAAGATTATACATTTAGTTCATGACAGTGCAATAATAACATATTTGTCATTTTGTGTCTGGCTTCTTTCACTCAACATAACATCCTCTAGGTTCATCCACGTTATCATATGTTTTATGACTTCATTTTCTCTTACAGCTACATAATATTCCATCATGTGTATACACCACAGTTTATCCATTCATCGGTTGATGGACCTTTGGGTTGTTTCCATCTTTTAGCAATCGTGAATAACGCTGCTATGAACATTGGTGTGCAGATATCTCTACATGTCACTGCTCTCAGTTCTTCTGGGTATATATCTAGTAGTTGTATTGCCAGGTCACGCGGCAAATCTGCATTCAACTTCTTTAAGGAATGCCAAACAGTCCTCCACAGTGGCTGTACCATTCTACATTCCCACCAACAGAGAATAAGTGTTCCTATCTCTCTACATCCTCTCCAACATTTGTAGTTCTCTGTCTTTTTAATAGTGGCCATTCTAACAGGTGTGAAATGATCTCATTGTAGCTTTGATTTGCATTTCCCTAATCGCTAGCAATGTTGAACATTTTTTCTTGTGTTTCTTCTCCATTTGTAATTCTTCCCTGGACAACTGTCTTTTCAAATCTTTTGTCCATTTTTTAATAGGGTAGGTTGTCTTTTCACTGTTGAGTTGTATGATCTTCTTATATATCATGGCTATTAAACCCTTATTGGATACGTGATTTTCAAATAATTCTCCCATTCAGTCAGTGGCTTTTTTACCTTTTTGACAAAATCCTGTGAGGTGCAGAAGTGTTTAATTTGGGGAAGTGGATGTGGCTCAACTGGTTGGGCTCCTGTTTACCATATGGGAGGCCCCGGGTTCGACTCCCGGGACCTCCTGGGGAAGGCAAGCTGGCGAAGCTGACAGCCCGCACGGCGTGGTGAGCTGATGCAGCGAGATGACGCAACAAAGGGAGACAAGCAGACACAGAAAAACGCACAGCAAATGGACACAGCGAGTATGAGAAGCAAAGGGGGAATAAATAAATAAATTAAATTAATCGTGAAAAAAAAAAAGTGTTTAATTTTGAGGAAGTCCCGTTTATCTACTTTCTCTTTTGTTGCTCGTGCTTTGGATATAAGGTCCAAGAAAACATCAGATGCTTCCCTACATTTTCTTCTAGTAGTTTTATGGTCCTGGCTTTTATATTTAGGTCTCTGATCCATTTTGAGTTGATTCTTGTGTAGGGAGTGAAATAGTGGTTCTCTTTCATTCTTTTTCTAGTTCTCCCAAAACCATCTGTTGAAGAGTCTGTTTTGACCTTTTAACACGGACTTGGTAGGTTTGTTGAAAACCGGTTGGCCATAGAGGTGAAGGTCTATTTCTGGACTCTCAATTCTATTTCACTGATCAATGTGTCTATCTTTATGCCAATACCATGCTGTTTTGACCATTGTAGCTCTGTAATATATTTCAAGGTCAGGCAATGAGGCCCACGCGTGGGTGCGCCGCCAGACCCCGTGAGCAGGTGAGCCCCCCAGGCCCCATGCGCGGGTGCACTGCCAGGTCCCGCAAGCAGGTGCACCATCAGGCCCTGTGCGCGGGTGCACCGCCAGGTCCCGTGAGCGGGTGAGCCCCCCAGGCCCCGCGAGACCCCCAAGATGATGATGTAACAGGAGAGTGACACAAGGGAGAGCCAAGACAAGATGTGCTAAAAAAACCACGACCTAAGGTGGCACAGGCGGTAGGATGCCTCTCCCCCACATCGGAGATTCCGAGGATCAAATCCCAGTGAAGACAGGAGAGGAAGGATGAGAAGAGGAGGCAGTAAACGGACACAGAGTTGCCCAGCGAACAGACACAAAAACAGCAAAAACGGGGGGGGGGTATAAAATGAATAAAAGTAAATAAATAAATCCTTAAAAAAAAAGTATAGGGGAGTAAGATACAGACTATAGTTAGTAGTAATACTTTGATGATGCTCTTTCACAATTTGTTAACAAATGTTTCACAGCAATGCAAAGTATTTGTGGTGGGTGATGTATGGGAGCTCTGTATGATGTTATGCATGTTTGTTTTGTAAGTTCACAATG
>JAQZBX010059250.1:0-17560 GCA_029593785.1 Cabassous unicinctus | reverse complement strand
TATATTACATTTTTTCAAAATAGACTGTTGGAATTTTGATTGGGATTATGTTGACTCTATAAATCAGTTTGAGTAGAACAGACATTTTAGGAATATTTAGTATTCCAATCCATGAACACTGACTGTCCTTCCATGTATTTAGGTCTTTTTTTATTTCTTTTCTGGATATTTTGTAATTTTCCATAAACAGTTCCTTTACATCCTTATTTAAATGTATTCCTAGATATTTGATTATTTTAATTACTATAGTAAATGGAATTGTGGCATATATGACTATGCATTTCTTTCCCCAACCTTTCCAGTTCTGTCTCCTACCAGTTATGGCAACATTCCATCACTAGATAGATAAAAGGCAAGCCTCAGGAAATGATATTTTGCTACCTCATGGCTGATCAGTAAGACACACCATAAATGATTGATTTCTCCTAGAAACCTGTAAGTGTATCTGTTCCATTGATTATATTCATATCAATAGATCTACCAAATAGTTACTGTGAATATGTAACTTATGCTTTACTGAGAAACTTTATAAAGGTTTTCTGCCTGAACACTTCATCATTTTGAAGCAACTGCCCAGAACACTGCATTCTTTAGAAGTTCTGTTGCCCCTCACATGCCTTTTACATCTGCATGTAGACATGCATTATAAAAGACCCATTTCATTTTGTGTTGAGTACAGATGACAGAGTTCAGAACTGTCATCTCTCCTTCTGCAGCTGAAGAAAGAATCCCATGTAAGCTCCTTAATAAATACTCAATTTATTCTCCATGCTGGACCTGTCTGAGTTGTTCTTTGGTCTGACATATCCCTCTCAGTTCTATGGGAAGTTGTTGTTCTGTACAGCTCCTCAATATACCCAGGAAAATTAATGTAATCACAGGATTCATCAGACCAAACTCTAATTGGGATGGGGAATCTGTGGGGAAATCCCAGGGTGGCCTTCTACCTCAATGTGGGTAGGAATTGCCTAATGGCTTGATTCTTGGAGATCTCCATGTGATTATGGACACACCTCCAAAATGATGAAGGGAATAGAATGCATATTGCAGGAACAGAGGATTATGAAATTTAGTAAAGATGGTTTGTACATTGCTATAGCAGAGAGCTGGCCATTACCATGAGCAGTGTGCTTAGCTACAGCAGATTATCTCAAGAAGGACAAAGAAATCCACCATTTGAGGAAGGAGTAACAACTAGACTGGGATATGTGCATGTTCACCTCTGGTTTAGTGACAGATCTCTAAGAACAGCTAGATAAAAATTGGGAAAACATGGGAACTCTGGCCTGCCATTTCTTAAACTTAGGATGTCATAAACAAATATGGCCAAGGGTTTGGGCAGTGTTAGCTGGAAAAGATTGGAATATGAAAACCTGGAGCACTTGGGGAGATAAGGATAGCAATACTGACATAGAAGTTATTGAAGAAGAGGTCAAAATAATCATGTTTGGCCTCTTATACAGAGGAAAGCTAAATTCCAGGGAAAACATCCAGCACAGGCAGGAGTGCTAAATGTTGGACCATTAATGAAACCATGATTGTTAGAGAATATTCAGCAGGAGAATCGATTGAATTAAGAAAAACTTTCCAACAACACCTAGGAAATCCCTAACAATCTGGAAGATAGTTTATGGAGGAGCAGGGCTGATAGGATCAGCCTAACTTCTGGAGAAGAAGAAAACTGAGTAATATCACCACCATTTCCACCTTAAGGCAAAAATTGCATAATTTGCAGAATACCCCAGGTTCACATTAACTTATGGACTGGCTGATTCTTGCATATTGAGATTTGGATAACACTGGGAGAACTCCTGAACCCACCCTCTTTGTAGAATACTATAGAGGAAGTTCAGGCCATACTAGTAGGGTTAAGAATGAGATAAGATATTTATGATTAGATTTTTACAGGACCTGGCCATACCATGTTTATAGGAGATATTAGGAAAAAATGATAAATTGTGGATCGAGGGAATGGTATGGCACTCTGGTAGTCTTTTAAGCCTATCAGTAACCCAAGTAATATATGTAATTGGTGAAGCCATTGTTTATTTGAGACATTAAACTGAAACAAAGTGTGAGTAATAATGATAATGAAAGGACAAAAGATAAAAGACATGAAAGGGGAACAGCCCTCCCAGGAATCCTCACTCAGAACTAAGGTCCTATTAAAGTAACTCACAAGTAAATGTAGGCTGACCTTTTGAAAGCAGCTACTGCTCAGGAAGATATAAATAAGAAACCAAATATTATGCCAGTGGTTTTAAAGTAAAACTTAAAAACCTGGAAAGCAATTTACTAAACTAGCTACCCCTGAAGACAGGGTGACCATCATGCTATTGGCTATACCAGAAATTAATCTCATAGGATGGAAGCCCCTAACCCCCAAATCCATTCACTTATGGGGAAGCCAAGGTTGTCTACATGTTTGAGCCCTACAAAGATACTGGAGGCCACATTTGGAGATCACTATTTATTTGACACACCCTAACAAACAAAAATTATAGGCATTAGGAGATACAGGAGCTGAATGTAGCCTAATTTATGGTAATCCTGAAAACCACCAAGAACAATGGGTCACGGCAGATGACTATGGCAACTCACCAAAAGAGTAAGAATGATTCATCTTATTCTTAGGGTGGGCAAATACCCTCCATGTCATATGTAGTGCATATCTCCCCTTAACAAGAAAACATGCTAGGCATTGATGTTTTCATGGGCCATGCTGTTGGAGAATTTCACCTACAGGTTCATGTGATCAAAGCTGCTTTATGAGGTTGGGCTAAATGGAAATCAGTCATTCTAACTTCACTGTAGCACATTGTGCATGTAAATCAATATTGCTTGACATATAGACATCAAGAAATAACTGACACAGTCAAATAATTGTCTAGAATATAAATTACAGGCCAGTCCAAGTTCTTCCAATCACCCCATAAGAACAGTGAAAATGACAGACAGCATTTGGAGAATGACAGTGGTCTACCAAGAATTAAATAAAGTTGTTACTTTAATATATGTGGCAGTTCCCAATATAGCCAAATTACTTGATGCTAAATTGGGAATTGCTCATGCTGTATTAGATCTTGTAATTGCCTTCTTCTGAATTCCTTTAGACTTGCGATCCCAAGATCAATTTGCTTTTAGGTTGGGAGGCCAACAATGGACCTTCAATGTTTTACCCCAAGGATATTTAAATAGTACCACCATCTGCCATGGGATGGTGGCCAGGGATATTTCAACAATTGTCTTGCCACAAACATTTACATTATTTCATTACATGAATGATGTTATATTAACCTCTGATTCTTTCAAAGTCTAAGAAACAATTTTGGCTATTGTGCTTGATGGGTTAAAAGCTAGAGTATGGGAAGTCAATCCCAACAAGATTCAAGGGCTTGGGCCAGCAGTAAACTTATGGCCATTACTTGGTGATAATATCAACAAGCCTCCTTTGTCAGGCCTTCCAACATGTCCTCAGCCCTATATTATTTGAGGAATCAGACTCTCCCCCATAGAGAGGCTCCTGCCTCCATCCTACCCACAGTACATGACAGGAATTCAATTCCTGAAAATGCTTGCTACACTGATAGGTTCAGCAAAGGAATTACTCAAAGTTGTGTAACTGTGGTCATATAAATGCAAACTGATATAATCTGGCTAGATTCCACTTTAGGAAAGAGTAGCCAATGGGCTGATTTAAGCACCACATATATGGTAATTACTAGAGAAACATGTCCCTTCACATTCTGCATTAGTAGCTGGGCTGTCTAACGAGACTCACGTTATGGATAAATCAATGGCATAAAGATGACTGGAAAGTGACAGGATGCTAATTAAGGGGTGCTATGCTATGACAAGAGATTTATAATAGCCTCCAAGCCCTGTTGACATCCCTGGCAGTTTATTGTGTACCTGCACATCAAAAAAATCCCTGTTCTGGAACCAAGAGGTGGATCCTTTAGTTTGCATTCCTCTGATCTGTCCTACACCTGTAGAAAAAGCAACCATAAGGCTACACAAAACGTGGCCATAGAGAAGCTGCCATGGGGTGGTACATGCCTAAGGCACCAGGCATTCCCATAAAATATTCTGCCTTATTTCACATCACACAAGAGTGTGAGGCCTGTTCTTGGCTTCAACTACAAATGGCACCTTACAGCAGTGGGCATATAAACAGAGTCAACATACGCCTACAACACTGAGAGAGAGGAAAAGGACATGCTAACACAACAAATAGGCAACTCACTAAAAAGCACACATTATGCTGTTGGACCTTGATGTTAACTGACTCTCTCATGCATTTTAAAAAAGGCACCAACTATCACACATAGTGTCTCTCCATTTGAGTTATTGGCAAGGCCCCTAGAACAATAAAGGTCTCTGCTACATCCATGGCTATGCTCCAGAAGTGGATAGAAAAATGTTGATTCTGAAGACTACTTTGGCTTTACTAGCCAGTTATGACTTGGTCTCTTTAGTCCTATATTGGATATTAACTCTAAACCTGCTCTGTTTCATAGTGCTGGTGGGTCTTATGCAGCAGGCTTGTGGAACACTGGAGCCAAGCTTCTTGTTCTCACAAGGAACAATGGTATGGCAACCTGTCAACTGCAATGGAAAGCATACCAAGAGGAGCTATGAATGCCAGAATGATGTGGGTAGATCCTACAGGAAAAAATTGGTGTTTCAGCCTGCTCCTATGAAGGGTCAACTTGTATGGTATTGTAAGCACGGATCTTGCCCGTTATCAGGAAACATCTTAGGGCCTATGGGAGAATATTCCACTGTTATTATACTCACCAGAGAAGACCTCCCCCCCAAGGTACCTACCAAGCATTTGTTGCTTGTGTCCTAAGGTTTCTTTTCCAAATTCATATGACTTCTTCTAACATCTTCCTTGACTAGGCCACCACCATAGCCATAACCCACAATGAATCATACTATTGGGTATGTGGATATGTGCCAAAACCTGGCAGCTCTGTTCTTCCCTGGAATATCATTCCATTATCTTTGGTGAATTGGAGTAATTGGCTAAAGACTGCACATAAGAGCTGACCTTCTAAGTGGCAACTCCCAGGACTAACAGACTCCTATAATTACTAGTAGTCATTTTCATGTCTTGTTGTTTATATTGTAGCTGTGGCCTTATCACAGTATCACCATTTATAAATGACCCTTTCCATTCTTATTGCTTCAGGTAGAAGACGTGGTGGAAAGAGTGTAAGAGTTGTGGTACAGGGTTGATTATGGCATACATGATTTTGCATTTTCTCCCTCAACTATTCCTGTACTTTCCCCTACTGGCTACAGCAAAATTTGATTCAGGGATAGTGGGAGGTGTAAGGAGTGGAACTTATGGGACTCCCTTATATTTTTATGTAACATTTATGTAATCTAAATACCTTTTTTAAAAAGAATTAAAAATATATATTTTAAAAAAGCAAGTCTAGGCAAATGATTGTTTCCTAACTCTTGACTGATCAGTAAGCCTCGTACTATAAAATGCTTCACTTCTACTAGAAACCCATAGGATATCTATTCCACTGAATACATTCATATAAATACATCTCCTACATATTTACTGGGAATAAGTAACTACTTCCCTACTAAGAAGTTTTGTAAAGGCTATTTGCCAGAATATTCTTCAGAAGCAACTCCCAAGAACCCTGCAATCTTTAAAAGCCCTGCTGCTCATGTGCCTTCCCCATCTCGACCATCTCAAGATACTTATTGATTTCACGTGCAATTTCTTCTTTGTCCCACTGATTGTTTCAGAGTGTGTTGTTTAACTTCCATATATTTGTGAATTTTCTAGTTCTTCTTCTGTTATTGATTTCCAATTTCATTTCATTGTAAAGCAGAGAAGAAGCTTTTTATAATTCTAAACTTCCTAAAAATTTTGGGACTTGTTTTGTGTGCCAATATGTGCTGTATTCTGAAGAATGATACACATACACTTTATAATAATGTATATCCTGTTGTTTTGGGGTACAATATTCTCTATTTGTCTATTAGGTCTAGTTCATTTACCATTTTATGCAATTACTATGTTTCCTTATTGATTTTCTCTTTAGATGTTCTATATATTAATGAGAGTGTTGTACTGAAGTCTCCAACTATTATTGTGGAAATGCTTAATTCTTCCTTCAGTTTTGTGAGATTTTGTCTCATGTATTTTGGGGTACCCCGATTAGGTGCACAAATATTTATGAATGCTATTTCTTCTTATGGATTGCTCCTTTTATTAATATATAATGGCCTATTTTGTATCATGTGACAGGTTTGCATTTAAAGTCTATTTTGTCTAGTACTGGTGTAACTACCCTAGTTATTTTTCTGGTTGCTATTTGCAGGGAACATCTTTTTCCATCCTTTCATTTTCAACTTATTTGTGTCTTTGGGTCTAAGGAGAGTCTAATTTAAAGAGCATTGGGTTTAATCATGCTTTTTTATACATTATTCCAGTCTATGTCTTTTGACTGATAGTTTAAATGCATTAATAAGCAATGTTATTACTGTAAAGGCAGTACTTTCTTCAGCTATTTTATCTTTGGATTTTTAGGCCATTTCTCTTTTAGCCTTTTAGTTTCCCTTACTGATAATCTTCATTTCTTCAAACTATTCAAAGTCTACCTCTCTTGTTTTTTCCTTTCAGTCTGCAGAATTTCCTTTAGTATTTCTTGTACAGAAGGTAGGTTTCTTGTTGTTTCTCAGTTCCTGTTAATCTGTGAATATTTTAAAGTCTCCCTCATTGTTAAAGGATACTATTGCCAGATAGAGAATTTTTGGTTTGCAGTTTTTCTCTTTCAGTACCTTAAATATATCAGACCACTGCCTTTTCAGTTCCACCATTTCTGATCATAAGTAGGCACATTCTTATTGTGGATCCCTTGTATATGACAAATCACTTTTCTCTTGCTGCTTTCAGAATTCTCCTTTTATATTTGACATTTGACATTCAGATTAGTATGTGTCTTCATGAAAGTCTTTTAAGATTTATTCTTTTCAGAGTACATTGTACTTCTTTGATATGTATATTTAGGGCTTCATAAGAGTTTGGAAATTTTCAGTAATTATTTCCTTAAATATTCTTTCTGACCATTTTCTCTTCTCTTCTTCTGGGATACACATGACATGTATTTTGGTGTGTTTTGTGCTGTCTTTCAAATCCTGAGACCCTGCTCAATTTTTTTCCATTCTTTTCTGCATCTATTCTTCTGTGTATAAGATTTTGATTTTCCTCTCTTCTAGCTCATTGATTCTTTCTTTGTGAGTTCAAATCTGCCCTTACATTGTCTAATATATTTTAATCCCTTCTATTGTACCTTTTGCTCTATTATTTCTATTAGGTTTCTTTTTATACTTTAGACTTATTCTGAATGCTCACACATTGTCTTAATATCCTTTATCTCTTTAACCATATTTTTTCCTTCATTTTCTTGAATTGATTTAGGTGATTTATTTGAATATCTTTGATTAGCTATTCCAAAGTCTGCATCTCCTCTGAAGTTTTAATTTGATCACTTGACTGACCCATATCTTCTTCTTTCTTATTATCGTTTGCAATTTTGTGCTAATGTCTAAGCATTGGAAAATATTGATGAGTTTACTCTGAAGGTCAGTTTCTTTCTCTTGCCTAGGGGTTCATTGTTGATTGGCTTTATGTTAAGGCTCTTCTTTGATGCTTAACTTGTCTTATTTCAAAACTTTATAATAGACTGTGTTTAACTGATCAGACTTTTGCAGCACTTCATCTGATCCTCTCACTGTATATGCAGCACAATTTTAAGTTTATATATTTTGTGAAATTGTTTCATCTCCAAGAGAAAGCTTCCTTTCTGTTTTTCCTTCCCTGAAAATCTTGATCTGTTCTATTGGCTTATGTTTAGCTTCTATAGTTTTACACACTTTTCATTGTCTCTAGTTAGAGGGTGAATTCTTGGAGGAATGTCACCCTGAAGAGGAATTTCCCTAGTTAATATTTCTTAGCCAAAACAATGGCAGGGGCCAATGAAGGAGGCACAGAACAGCTCCAAAGTGCCCTGGCCAGGGGATCAGGAAGGACATCAAAAGTCTCTTTTATAGCTTCCAAAAACTGTGCTTTCCTGTTCTGCCCATCAAATGCAATCCTTCAACTAACTGTCCCTTTAAGTCATGAAGAACGATAGCATAATTAAATCTCCAAAACCTCCACATACCTGTCCAGAGATGATTGAAACAATAACTCAGAGTGAGGACCCAGTGATGCAAATTTGCTAATCAAAAGTCATGATCAGCGATTGACTGTGGACTTTTATATCCCTTTCTGTCATTCAAGAACTATCCAGGGACTGGAACCCAAGGTGATCTACCATGCGAGTGAGGGATGGGAATGGAGATAGCAAATCACTATTCTTTTCTGTAGTTTATCAGCTTCTACCTCCAGCTCTTGCCTGGATGCTATAAAATATTATTCTAGCCTTGGGAGCCCCGGGACAGTTATTTTGATTGTTACTGCCTGTTTCTTAATTGTTTGGGTGGATGGACTGAGTCCTAGAGCTCCCTACTCTGACATCTTCCTCAGAAGTCAGTTTTGAAGACATGAAGTTGTCCAAATCAAGTCATCATCAAGGTGATGCGTTCTTCCTGACCTATTGCTTCCAATGATCCTAGATGCCTCTGTCACTTATGTGTGCCACCTATGTGTCTGATATGCAGGGCAATAATTTTGATTTTTTTTTCCATAGCCCTCTCAAAATGTTCTGTCAGCCTGAATGTTTAGTTCAAACAAAGGGGCTATTTCCCATTCTGATTTCTGGTCTTAATTTAGGTGTCTTATCATATCTTTTATTTCACTGATAACATGAAAATGAAAAGGCTGCTGGTATATTTTCACCTTCTTAATTCCTGAATATTGTCAGAAGTTATTTTCTAGTTTTTCATAAAAATTTCCTATTTCTTTCATTCTCTGTTAATATGATTGAATTTTGTTTTGTCCACTCAATATTTATTGAAGATGTTTCAAGTATTTTTCTCCTTGTATAGACCCTCTGTCTTTCCCAAAGACTCTCCACAAATCCCAAAATGGCAGCTGCTTATGAAGACAGATGCCTCCCATGAGACAGATATGCAGACAACTCTGAAATTTAAACCATAGACCTAAGCTGAATTAAGACATATAATAGAACGTTTTCCCTAAACCCAAATAAGAGCAGGAAATATTCATAGATGAATTTTGAATTCTTTTGTGTGTATATGATTCAGGGTTAACTGACCTATTGCAACTTGTTCACATGTTGGTTGTAATCGCAGATGTGAAATTCTGGATGGTAGAACTAATTGGACTGACCCAGAAAGGATCACAAGTTCTCTCTTTCTACAATAAAACTGATATTCAAAAATAGTTCCCAACATAGATCTAAACTTTCTGAAACCCATACCTTCACAGTGACAGTCATCTATGAAATATTTTCACAGTACTAACTTGATCAATCAAATGGACACCAAAAACTGCCCTACATGAAACATGAATTACCCATCACAGTCTACTGCTTTTCTATTTGGAAGTCATACACACCTAATTAAACCATACTTAATACCCAAATGAATACAAAAATATTGTCATACCTCTGCCTAACATGTTACAACTGTTCTGCATAAAACAAAATGCACAACCACTTTCCCCAGGAGAGGATGCAAATCTTTGTGTGATAGTCACTCTTAAACTGTAAATTTAATACTATGACGTAAAGTTAGTACAACTTGTATTCTATGATAAGATGATAAAGGTAGAAGAAAACAAAGATATTTACTTCATATATGTGTGTGTGTGTGTTGCTGTGTGTATGTATATATATAAACATTCTCAAAACAACATAAGGGGAAATACTCAAAAATTACAGTCTTTGTTTTTGAAACAGGTAATAGGCTTATAGCTTGTATTTATAGCTACTTTCATCAGCTGCCTATTCAATATTCCCTTTACCTCAGTAAACACCTCAACTGATCATGCTCCTTTGGTTAGTGGGGTGACCCACACCTACATTCCTGAAGGTTCTGTACCATCACTAGTCATGACAGAATTGAGTTGTTTTAGTTTTCTATTCACTTTAACCACAGGGCATGGTGGTACTAAAAGAGATAAAAAAGAATCTCCTATATTCCAAACATACTTTTTTATATAATTTAGCAGTCTAAGTTCCCCTTGGTAATGAGAATCAGTCTCCCTAGCCAGTAGACTAACTCCCCTTTTGCTTATTGATATAGAGTTATGAGGAGACCAGAATGACCACCTAGTAGTCTTATGTTCCAGTTCAATGGAATTATTGGTGTGTCTCCTGGTGGAAGCACTCCTCTCTTTGAAGACCTCTAGGCCCAAAGTGCTAAAAGTTGCAGGGATAAGAAACAAAAAATATTGCTAGTGGATTACATGGCTTATAATGGCTGGTGCCGCTCCCGTTTTCACCCCGTGATCCTGGCTCAATGAATCCTGGATATGAGAGAAGCAACACCACAGAGTAGACCCTGGATTAGAGGCTATACAATTTCTTCAAGAACATTTATCCTGCCCTGCAAGGTATTGCTCCCCTACTGACATTGTGATTGAGTCTTCAAATGGCCATTCAATGATCCAATCAATCTAGTTGATTCAGAATGATGGGTTAAATTGTAAAGTAATTGAATCCCATGAGCATGGACCCACTGACCACATTTAAATGCTGTAAAGTGATTTTCTTGAGCAAAAGTAATGCTTGTGCAATACCATGTTGGTAGAAAAGGCATTCTATAGGGCACACAGAAAAGGCATTCTATAGAGCACCCAGAAATAGCAATATCCATGTTGGCCTTGGTGAGTGGAGTCCCTGATGTTGAGCCCATACAAAACCTCCATTTGAACGACCATGGCCACTATTTTTCCCTGAGCCTTTTAGACAATGGATGGGAAAAAGTCTGACCGGTATTCACAAAACAGGTCATCCTATCCACTTGATTACAAAAATCCTCCTCTGCTAAAGAAACATTCTGATGAGAATTTACATGGGACAAAACTATGTGCAGTGTTTTCACCCATTCAGAAAATTCTATCCACACACCTTTCCCAAAGAATGGGTGGTCTCCAATTTTCCATGTTTTTCTTGTTTTAGTTTGCTAAAAGCTGTTGGGAGCAATATACCAGAAAGGGGTTGGCTTTTTCATTTGGATTTATTGTGTTAAATCTCACAGTTCTGAGGCCATGAAAGTGTCCAAATGAAGGCATCATCAGTGATGCTTTCTCACTGACTTACAGCTCTGGGTGATCAAGTATAGGACAGTGGCAATGCTGGTCTTTTCAACTCTTCTCTACCTTTTGGGATTTGCCTTCAGTTTCAGTTTCTGGTGCTCCATCTGTGGCTTTTCTCTCTCCTGGAGGCTCTCTCCATGACTATGGAGGCTCTCTCCATGCCTTTTTTCTGTGTCTCTGGGTTTTTATTCCTCCATTTATAAAAGATTGAAGTAAGAGGATTAAGACCAACTTTTTGTCATCACCTATTGAATTGATCAAATCAAAGGAAGATCCCATAACTGAATCTAAACAAAATGTCCCATCTATAATAGATTTTCCAGCAAGAATTGGATTAGCTTTAAGAATAGGATTTTCTAGAGTCAACAAAAGACCCAAACCAGAACCTTCTAACCCCCAACAACTCAGCCAAACTACTGGCCACAGCCCATGAATCTGTATACCAGTTCAACCCTTCAATTTCTCCTTAAAAGCCAAATAAACTACCAAGCACATTGCTTAAGGTCTGGTCTTTTTGAGGATTTCCCTCCACAACTGTCTTTTATAAATATTCCAGAAAGGGGCTGTAGTACAGCAATTGTTTAATTTTGGGTGGTGTCTGTATATTCTGTAAAATGCTTGTTTTAGTTTTCCACAGGGTTGTCAATGCAAAGTACCAGAAATGGATTGGCTTTTATAGTGGAAATTCTATTTAGGATAAAATCTTACACTTACAGGGACATGAATTGTGAACTGTCCAAATCAAAGCTCAACAGAGATGCTTTCTAAACAAAGTCAGCAGCTACTGGTAACTGGATAGCAAGATGGCCATCCATCTCTGCTGAGATTCTTGCTTTCCCTTCCAGAATCTGCCATCTCCTGGAGCTCAGCTGTGGGCAACAAGACATAGGGCTTGTCTCTTTCTATCTCTCAGTCTCTACTGTTCCACTGTCTTCCAGTGTTCAGCTAATAGCTATCAAGCATGTGACAGGGATTAATTATTTCCTCAGCCTGAGCTTCTCCATGGGCCCAGCACCTTGGGAGTTTCATGCTTAAGTTTTGGCTTCTAGTGATCCTTGAGGCCTCCTTTCACATTGCAGGGTCAAAAATAGTGGTTCCCTTTCTCTCTGTGTCTATCTCTCTCTGTTTCTTTGTTTATATGAGACCCAGCAAGAGATCTGAGACCGAAGCTGGCTCATGCCTCTCTGACATAGTCCAATCAAAAGCATTAAAGTGAGCTTATCAAGTAATCCAATCAAAGGCCCCTTAACAGAATTTAATGCAATCAAAGGGACTTCACCCACAGGAATAGACATGTTTAAGAACATATTTCTGGGATTCACAAAATTCCAACTGTCACAATTCTTTTTAGATTAGGCCTACAATTACACTTCTTGTAAGGAACTCCATAAGAAGTGATAACTGAGGGCTGGATGAGAGAAGATAATGTGGAAGGACTGGGGGCCATAGGCATTATTTTAGTTTGCTAAAACTGCCAATGCACTATACTAGAAATGAGTTGGCTTTTATAAAGGATATTTACTTGGGGTAACATTTTCCAGTTCCAAGGCTGTGAAAATGTCCAAATCAAAGCTTCATCAGACATACTTCATTAGACACCTAGCTAGGTAAAATAGTGGCCTACTGCTACCAAGGTCCCTGACTTCCCCTGCCCCCAGGCTCACCTTCGCCTTGTGCTCAAATGTGGGCAAACAGGCATATGACTCATCAATTTCTGGGCCTCATCTCTTCAACTTCAGCTGTTCCATTTTATCCCTGAGCTCAGCCATGGGTCATCAAGCACATGGCAGGACTCCTCTATTCATCTGTACCTTCACTGTGGAGCCTAGACTCTTGGGGGACTCATTCCATGACCCTGTGCTCTGATGAATCCAGCCTCCAGCCTCTCTCTCAGCTTCTGTTGGTTTATCTTGACCTCCTTCTCAGCAGTGATTGATCTTGTATCTTCTTTCATATGGCAGGGTAAAAATAGCAGCTGTCTTTTTCCCTGTTCCTGTTTTAAGTTCTCAGTTTATGTAAGATCCCAGCAAGAAGGTGAAGACCTAACCTGAGCCATGCCTCACAGATGTACTCCAATCAAAAGCTCTAAAGCTATCTAATTAAAAGTGCTTTAATCAATGATCCCTTAACCTAATAGAATGCAATCAATGCCATTCCACACACACGCACAGGAATAGATTATTTCCAAGAACATGATTTTCTGGGATTCACAAAAGAACTTCAAACTGTCACAGGCATTGAGCCACTGCTTCAATAACTTACTGTGCCTTCAGGGACTACTAGAGCATGATCGCTTATAAGTCACTTCCATTTGATAAGGGAGGGCTGCTGTGGATCCTAAATTAATGGCTTAGAGAGTCAGGCATTTCATGATGGATGACTCATGTCTCATGGTAATTAGGTGGCCTATGGTTAAGTATTCAGTCTCTACTAAGACCCAGTAATAGACTAAAGGCTGTTTCTCAAATGGACAGTAATTATCTGCAATGGATGGCAATGTTTACCCCAAATTCCCATGAGTCTGCACTGGTGATTCTCATTTTGAGCCCTGAAAAATGCTCTTTACAGCATCTCTGAATGCACCTGAAACTTCAAGCACCATTAGATATGCTGGAACATCATGGACGAAGTGACAAAACAGGTGTTTGGCAGTCTGGACCTGTCGTAGAGTCTCTTTGTATTCCAGTCCCCACTCAAGACAACAGCATTTCATGTTACTATATAAATGGTCAGAGCAGTACACCTAAATGACTCCAAATTGCTCCAAACTGCCTACAGGCATTCTGCCTCTTTTTAGTTTGTAGGACTAGGCAGATGCAACAGATTAACCATAACCAGAAAAGAGATGTCTTGATATTGCCCATTATCCTGGTTGCTTACAAATTTCGTGCATGTGGAAGGCCCCTGACATCTTCTTGACTGTATTACCCACCCACTGACATGCAAATGTCTTGGCAATAAGTCTAAGTACTTGTATTTTGGGCTCACTAGATTCAATTAGCTTAATATCTTCTACTTAATAATCAGGAGTGATGGGTTTTCGAAGGGCAATTTGATCAGTATACCTGCAGACTAGATTATAACATAAGGCTGAAGATTTCCTATGCCCCTGAGAAAGGACAGTGAAGGTAGTTTGCTGATCTTGCCAGCTGAAATTCAAAAAATATTGGGAAAAATGTATTTGCCAAATCAATAGCTTCATACCAAGTACCTGGGGGATGTATCAATTGTGTCAATCAATGATACCATATCTGAAACAGCAATTGCAATTAGAGTAATCACCTAGTGATACTTTAATTTGTGATAATCCATTGTCATCCTCCAAGACCCATCCATTCTCTGCACAGGCCAAACAGGATTATTGAATAGGAATGTGATGGAATCACCACCAATGCATCTTTAAAGCCCTTGATGGTGGCACTGGTATTCACCATATATGTGTGAATCTAATTCTGTCTCTCTATTCAGTTCCATTGGTTAAAGTATCTATTTTTTCAACATATCACACTCTCTTGATTATCTTAGTTTTTTGAAATCTTTATCTAAAATCAGGTAAAAAGAGCCCTCTAACTTAATTCTTCTTTTCCAAAATTGTTTTGATAAACTTATTCCTTTGCTTTTGCATGTAGATTGTAAAATCAATTTGTCAATTTCTGCAAAAAAGTTTGCTTAAATTTTAGTTGCCATGAATCTTACAGATCAATTGGAAATTGTCTTTAATTAATAGAACAAATTTTTCCAAATGGATCCCTAATAATATCATGTTTTTTTATTTTCTTCTTATTCAGCTTACATGAACAATATTACCTATCCACTGTTATAATATTTTCATGTGGGTCCAGGTACCCATGTATTTTTCAAAATTATTCAAAGAGTTTCTTATGTACATAGGCAAATAGTATTCTGTAGATTAATATATTAGATTCCCAAGACAAGGGAAGTCCATAGAAAACTCAGAACATGCAGTCTTTAACTCTACCAGACTTCTAATATTCTAATGTTCTATCATATGGAATATTAAAATTATCTGTCTACTGTCTGAATTACCGTGTTAGTACTTCTTATCCATAAATATATCCCCTCTGTGAGATTCTCAATGAGTTTAAATTACATCTCATTTCTCTATGAAATGCAGCATATAAAAATTTAAATAAGAAGCATATTAATTAATGGGGTATTCTAATTTAGTCAGAGTAGTATTAAAACTTAACAACATTTCTTCTAGGGAACATACTTGGGAAAATAAAAAGGCCTCTCTACATACTTAGGTCAATAGAGCTGCAAATAAGAAATTTACTTTAATTTCCTTGATAGAACATAATAACATAGGGGCAGTAGAAATAAGTCTATTTTTAACTGTGAGGGAAATTTCTAAAGAGAGAAAATTAACTTTCATACATCCCTTTGGTGTGTACAACTTTCTTATAATAATATTATTTCTGACAAGATTATAAATAAATTTTAAATGTAATTCATAAGTTAGCTAATTGATATAGAAGCCATTTTATTTAACTATTATTTGTAAAACTTCATTGTCTTTTGAGCTGCACAATTTTATAAAAATAATTCTTTTTACATATGAGGGAATAGTTTTTATTGTTTCTGGGCGATAATGATTCCAGAATTTTGAATGTCTCAATGGGATTATATGTATGGTGCAGTGGCTTAGCGTGTGGAGTCAAAGAAATTTGAGCTTGAATCCTGTCTCTGCTAACTAACTTTGTGACCTTGGTAAATTATGCATCAAGCTCGACATGCATTTTCTCATGTATAAAAGGACACTAAATTATTTAGTTTTCAGATTGCTATATAGATTTTGTAAAATAATATCCACAAAATTTCTAATACAAATAATAATATGTGGTTACTGTTATCACAGATTTTCTTCTTCTCAAGTTTAATGTTTGTTTAGGAAATGGTTTTATTTTAGTCTTTCTGATTGATATGTTTTCTTAAAGTTCATGATCCATATTTTTTGTAACCCCTGTCTCCTATTAAAGTGAAATCAACTACACATATACACAACCAGTTTAATGATCCTGAGGTATTAGGTAACAGGAATACATGTGGCAGTGCAGATTGATTGAAATGGCTAAACTCCGAATATTTGTTACATTTTTCCAAATCATTAGTGTGATTTGGAGAATTTCTCTAGTGAGACATGATTTGCTAAAAAACATGCTTTCATTTGTAAACAAATTTCTTGGTCTATAGAAAAGATAAGCAATAAAGAATTGCCAGAAATTTATTTTGTCAAATGTAACAGGAGAATTTAAGTTAAACATACTATTTCATTGACATGTCCATTAGCAGAATGTAGTGACAAACATGAATGATTTTGGTTCCTTAAAGCATAGTGTATTGGTATTCACTGGCTTTCTTCTCAACAGAATGCTATTTAATATATATATTTACTGTCATATATATAACTTAAAAAAGAAATATTGAGCTTCTGGTTTAGGGCCATTCATTTCTTAATGCTGTGATAAAAATAATTGATTTTTTAACTTCATATTATTTGTTTTAAAGAAAATGTAGATGTGATATCTTATTTTTATGCAGACTTCACATATCATCCAATTTAATTTAATACATATATTTCAATGTACCTCAGCATTAATCACTTTGCAAAGACACCATATTCATGAAGTTTAATAAGACAAGCCTGAAAATTTTGGTCATTATTAGTTATTCTTTGGTTTGGAAAAATGCCGTTACTTTTCCACGCTCACGTGGGCAACAGGTGTTAAATCAGACATTGTAATACAGGCTTATAGAGGCAGACACTATTTCTCTACCACTGCTGTCCCTTCTCTGTCATGCCAGTGAAGTGAGGCTTAAAGTTCCAATGTTGCTGAAAATTCTCTGGTGTGTGCTGGTCAAGATTTATTATGTAATAGATTCCTTTAGTTCACTATATATTGACATATTTTTTAAGACTTGCATTTATGTAATCTAAGATTCTTTAAAAATAAAAAAAGATAATTAAAAAATAAGCCAATGCTTACCAAGGACATAGCTAATTGCAAAAAAAACCAAAAGGAATTATAATAAATATATATTCTAGACACATAGATTTCAAAGAAACTTAAATATTCATATAGTAATTTATAAGAATATTATTTATGATTAGATAAACATTTTATATGAATTAAGGATATAGAGGAAAATATACACATTTAAATTATTTGAATAAGTTAATAAACTGTGATGAATTTGAGAGAATTCATTAAAATTTTAATCTTAAAAAAAGTTGAGTTTTATTTTAATTTTTGAAAAATCATTTAAGAAAATCAACAA
>JAQZBX010059249.1:0-17561 GCA_029593785.1 Cabassous unicinctus | reverse complement strand
TTTGTCATAATGTATAACCCTTTTGATATGTTGTTGAATGCGATTAGCAAGTATTTTGTTGAGGATTTTAGCAGATAGGTTCATTAGAGAAATTGGACTGTAATTTTCCTCTCTTGTGGTATCTTTGTTTGGTTTTGGTATTAGGTTAATATTGGTATTGTAGAATGAGTTAGGCAATATTCCCTCTACTTCTATTTTTCGGAAGAGTTGAAACAGGATTGGTGTTAGCTCTTTCCGGAATGTTTGGTAGAATTCAGGCATGAAGCCATCTGTTCCTGGGCTCTTAGTTGGGAGGTTTTTGATGACTGAGTCTATCTCTTTACTTGTAGTTGGACTCTTGAGTTCCTCAATTTCTTCTTTCACCAATGTAGGCTGTTAGTTTCTAGATACCTCTCCATTTCCTCTAATTTATCATTCTGGTTGGCATATAATTTGTCAAAGTATCATCTTATGATACTCTTTATTTCTGTGGGGTCAGTAGTGATATCTCCTTGCTCATTCCTTATTTTGTGTGTTTGCATCTGTTTTCTCTTTTTCTTTGTTAGTCTGGCTAAGGGTTTGTCAATTTTATTGATCTTCTCGATGATGCTGGTTTTGGTTTTATTTTTTCTAATGCTTTCTTATTCTTTATTTCATTTAGTTCTGCTCTAATCTTTGTTATTTCCTTCTTTCTACTTCCTTTAGGTTTAGTTTGTGGTTGTTTTTCCAATTCCTCCAAGTGTGCAGTTAGGTCATCAATTTTAGATCTTTATTCTTTTTTAATATATGTATTTATGGTTATGAACTTCCTTCTCAGGACAGCTTTCGCAGCATCCCGTAGGTTTTAATATGTTGTGTTGTCATTTTCATTAGTTGCAAGGTAGTTACTGATTTCTTTTGAGATTTCCTCCTTGACCCACTGTTTGTCTAAGAGTGTGTTGTTTATCCTCCTTATCTTTGTGCCAAACCTGCTTCTCTGGCCCATAGTGATTTCCAATTTCATTCCATTTTGGTCAGAAAAATTACTTTTTATAACCTCAATCTTTCTGAATTGATTGAGAGTTATTCTGTGGCCTAACATGTGCTCTATCTTGGATTATGATCCATGTGCACTCGAGAAGAATGTAAATCCTGCTGTATTTGGGTGTAATGTTCTGCATATGTCTATTAAGTCCAGGTCCTCTAATGTTTTGTTCAAAGCCTTTGTTTCTTTATTGATTCTATGTCTAAATGTTCTGTCTAATGGTGACAATGGTGTATTAAAGTTCCCCACTAAAATTGCAGAGTTATTTATTTCTCCACTTAGTTTTTCCAGAGTTTGCCTCATGTATTTTTAGGCACCCCGATTAGGTATGTAAATGTTTATGATTGTTCTCTCTTCTTGAGAGATTACCCCTTTTACTAATATATAGTGTCCATCTTTGTCTCTTACAAACCTTGAAACAGCAAAGTAAGGTCCTGAACAAGCAAAGTAATGACCAGAGACCTTAGTCCCATCCTTAATCATTTTTTAAAGGTAATAAGACCAGACAGGGAAATTTAGTCCATATCTGACGCATCACATTCACAGTTGAAATTGTCTTCCACATTGTCCCAGTCAGAATTCAGGGGGGACTTATTAAATGTCATTTTCCTTCTCTTGTGACTGTGTACAGGGACTCATATGCTGGCATTGCAGGATTCTGAGTCTTTTAAGCCCTCTGAGCCCTCCTCTTCTTGCTCCTTTATGTCTGTTAGTATGGTCTTAAACCCCATATAAGAGGGACCAAACTTTGCCCAAAAGTGTTGTTCAAATTATTCCTTAGGGATTCCACTAAATTTTGCTTATTTTCTGTCTTGCTTTAGTAACCCTGATGGTGTGCCTGTACCCTCATTTACCTTTCCCTCATTACTCTTTGTGTTCCTTTTGTGGCCCTTTGGAAGAGGATGCTTCCCTTAACTGGGAAGCCCAGTACTCTGGACCTGCTGCAGTAAAGATGGCTGACACCTCCTTGTTGTTTCCACCCTAGAGTGGGATGTTATGTTCGACCTTTCTTATTGCTTCTCCCACTGTCATCCCGGAACAACACAAGAGTCAGTAGGGTCTTCAGTTTGGGAGGGCCCTATTTCATGAACTTCCCCAATTCTATTTCATGCAAGATCTTCTCTTCCACATCCTACCCCATGGCTGGATTGTAAAGCCAAGATTCTATTGACTTTACCATCTGGGAGGTTACAACCTCATGAAAAATTTTCCATCTGGATTTACTTTTGGGGAAGTCTGTCACAGTTGAGAATACAATTCTCCACTTTCATGCTCCCAGCAAGTTAGAGTGAAGTTGGCATGGAGTGTTCTATGAAAGTCTCTATCCTATCATTTCTCCTATTTGATACAGGCCAAATACTTTGTAGCAGAGGGTGAGTAGTTAATTTCCCCAGAGCATGCCTCTCAGCACTAGATATCTGAGTCTGCAATGCACCCTCTATAGACTTATTTATCAAACAAACTGTGTAATTTACCCCAGACATCTGCTACTATTTGAATTCTGCTCTCTGAAAAAAGACCTTATTATAATAGTTTGGTATTTAGAAATACTATTGCTGATTAAGTGTTCAGTGAAACTGCCTAATCCAGGGACTGCAAACAACCCTGATTAAGCAAAAATTCCTGCTGAGGGGCTCAGACTCTTCTCTGGAGTTGTTTACAATCCTTAAGGCACCATGGGACTCAGCAAATTGTGAAGCCAGGAGCCAGGGTATAGTTTCCCTATTTTTCTAATCGACCGCTTCCTACATCTCTGCCCTTATCTACCTCATTGTATCATCCCTGTTATTAGGGAGACTGCTTATATCTCATTTGTCTTCATATGCCTGAGGTAGTTAAGCTCTTCAGTCAGCCAGAACCACCCAGGCAAAGCCAAATTAACAATCCATTTCACCATGCCAATATGTGTTTGTTTTGGTGATCCAGTCAACTCCTCCAATATGTTGATCAGATTATGAGATACTAAAGAAGTTAACACACTCCATTAGAGGTGTCAGGGTCTCCAACTCAAGCATGTCCCACAGAGCATTGGAAGGAACAACATTTTACTAACAGAGAAAATAGAAAGTGCAAGTTCAGCTTCACAACTGGACCTTGATTCTCTATAGCCAACGTTTTTCAATCTATGGTCCATGCAGGAGATATTTGACATAAAACTTCCCTCAATGTATTTGAGGACCCTAGTGTAGTAACCTGTTCCCTCTTCACCCAGGGCAGATAGATAATCTGGATTGAGCGGGATGTCATAAAACATGCCAACCAGAATCTGTCTTTACTGAATTGTTAAATATGCTTCAGGATATATGAGACGGGAGGTAATGGCAGTTTTCTAATCTGCTAGGGGATACATTTTATCAGACCATGCAGACTTTCAGGTCCTGAGCACAGGTGGTATCTGTGGGTACCATGGAAAGAGGACAGGCTGTGCTAAGACTGACCCTAACAAACACTCCCCTCTGAAAATGCTTGTTTTTCATCATGCAGAAAACTTGAATGAAATGAGAAAGACATGCATTTTTACAGCTAGATCACATTGACATAGAAAACTCTCTAAAGGATAATATGTCTTGATAGTCAGGTTTATCTAGTCCACATTTTTTTAAATGAATTTTTAATTTTTTTTTTAAAACAGATATTTAGATTACATAAATGGTACACAAAAATATAGGGGATTTCCATATGCTCTGCTTCTCATATCTCCCATATTTTCCCACATTAACATCATCCTTCATTAGTGCGGCACATTCATTACAATTGATGAAAACATTTTAGAACATTGCCACTAAGCATGGTTTATAGTTTATATTGTAGTTTACACTCTCTCCTGTACAATTCTGCAGGTTATGGAAAGACATGCAATAGCCCATATCTGTCATAGCAATGCCATTCAGAAAAATTCCCAAGTCCCCAAAATGCTCCACATGTCACCTGTATTTCCCTCTCCCTGCTCTTAGAACCTCCAGTGGCCACTGCCTCCACATGAATGATATACTTTCTTCCACTGATATAATCACAAGTCTATAGTAGAATAACAGTAAGTCCACTCTAGTCCATAGTTCACTCTCTAATCCTGAGGACTCTGGGATGGTGTTGCCCACTCCACCTCTAATTGAGAGGAATCTTTGATCCCATGGGGAAGATGAATGGGACTCTCTTGCTTGCTGTTGTAGACTCTCTTAGTTCCTTGGCATGTTCGTTGTCCATCATCATCTTCTTGCTAGTTGTCCTGGGTAAGTCCAATGAACTGGAGAGTAGGCATTGCAACTCTGTTGAATTTCAGGGCCCAGCTGCACATGGACAGTCCAGAGATTAAAGCCTCTTGGACATAAGCCTACCACTCCAGCACCAAGTATAGGTTCAAATAAAAGGGACAAAAGAGGCATGTGTAGAGAAGTCACATCTGAGTCCAACTCTGTCACACTCTGGAGCACAAACTCCAAAGTAAGTGCTTTGGAGCACTTACCACTGGCAAGGCATCAAACTCTGGAGCTATGGGCCATGATCATAGGTCCTGGGTGTCTCCAGAGCCCTCAGGATCCCCACTATTTGGGGTAGTATCTATCTTGGCTGCTCAGATCCTGCTGAGATGCAGAAGCATTACTTCTCTGATGACCTCTCAACTCACTTTGAAGTCTCTTAGCCATATACACTCATTTGTCCTTACCTTTCCCCCCTTTTATTCAAGGTCTTTTTCCAGTTGTATTCAAGGTCTTTTTCCAGCCAGTGCTTGGTAGGAATCCCTCTGTGCCAGCTGCTGGTGGGAATGTAGAGTGTTCCAGTCATTTGTGGAGAACAGTTTAGCAGTTACTCAAAAAACTAAATATAGATCTGCCATATGACCCAGCAACTCCACTGCTGCATATATACCTAGAAGAAATGATAGCAAGGACACAAACAGATATATACACACCAATGTTCATAGAGGCATTATTCACTATTGCCAAAAGTTGGAATCAACCTAAATGCCCTTCAACAATTGAATGGATAAGCAAAAAGTGGTATATACATACAGAGGAATATTACTCAGCTGTAAGAAGGAATACAGTACCAAAACATGGGATTACATGGATGAATCTTGAGGACCTTATATTGAGTGAAGAATGCCAAGCATTGATGGACAAATATTACATGACCTCTCTGATATGAAATATGCAAATATAGCTGACTCAGAGAGCTAGAGTCTGGAAGATAGGTTTACAGGAAACAGGAAGGGAGAAGAAGTTTGTGAGCCAATGCCCAAACTGGCAAAATCTATGATAATGTGGAAGTGAGTAGTTGTACAGTGAAGAGATATGAAAGGGGTGTAGAGATACTATTGTGTTGGGTGGTGCAAGCTTGACAGGGGGTAAGGTGTGGGGTATGGGTTGGATGATCCAAGTAACTGGGAAGAGGGTTGGGGGAGGGAATAGGTGACTACTGTGGATAGGTGGGAATGTGGGTGAAACTACAATGTTGTGAAAACTCTATTGGCAATATGACAAGGAAGCATTACTAGTCTAGTCCACTTTTAAATGATACAAACAGATTTAGCATGGATCTCAGTAGCAAAAATTTTTGTATTTATTTTGCAATTGTATCTAAATTCTAAACACTTTATTACATGGTACAGACAGTTATATAAAGGTGAATACAAAAACATAATTTGAATTATATTCTCTAATTTAAAACATTCAATATTCTCTTCCAGGGTGATAGTGTCCAGTACCTTGAAATTGCCACAAGTGTATAAATACCTGTTGAAGTACTCATCCATGTGCATCTCTGTATGATATCATTATTTGTTTTTAGCTCTAAAACATCAGCAAGATTATTCAAGACATTTTAACAATGTGAAAAAATTATTTTGCTGAAGAATACATGAATTAAACATGAGTACAGATTTGAAAAACTAGGATGAAGAAATATATAATTCACTATCACATATGAAAAATAAATCAGAAAAGGATATGCAATAAGAAAATATGATATGTAACAGAGAGAAATTCAGTTTTAAGAATATATACTAAATAAAATTTTATTTCCTTCCAATATTTCTCAGAAATGTTTAATTAAAAAATCCTTCATGGAAACTCAAAACACCTGTGGAACAGTCTATGTAGAGCAATGTTAATTTCTCTGTTCTGCAGGCTATAGATGATTGGATTTATGAATGAAGGCATCACAGAGTAGAACATAGCCATGAGAAGATTACCAAGAGATGGTTCATTTGCCATGGAACCAAAGACAGCAGTCAACAAAGAAATTACAAGCAAAATAAGATTTGTCAACTGTGGGGTGGGTACAGATGGATAAGGCTTTGTTATGGGCTACCACAGACTGCATATTAAGCACCATTGAAAATATATCAATATAGGACTTAAACTAAAAGACAGAACATACTAAGATAATACAAGTGCTTATAGTTAAGGCCATAAATTCATAAAATCAAACATTTGAAGACGAGATCCTCAAAATTTTAGGCATATCACAGAAATATTGATTGATCACATTAGACCTTGTGAAGGGAAGCCTGAACTTGTTCCTTGTGTGAATAGTAGAATAGACCAACCCAGTTGTCCATGAGCAACCTGCTGCCTTTGTGAACAGACGTGGGGTGATGGTGAACTCATAGTGCAGAGGGTGGCAAATGGCAACATAACGATCATAGGACATCACCACAAGGAAGGCCAAAACTGTGGTACAAACAAGATAAAAAGAAAACCTGAAATTCACAAGATAAGAGAGAAATAGATTTATTCCCTGACAGAGAATTCATAATCCTGTTGGGAAGAGCAACTGAAATGCAGCAAAGTTCTATGAAAGATAAATTGCCAATAAATAAGTACATTGGGGAGTGTAGATGTGGGTTGATTACAATGGCAGTAAGAGTTAAAATATTTCCATTTAGGATACCTAGATAAAACACTAAAAACATCAGATCTTGCAAAACTTGAAGCTCCCGGATGGTTGAGATACCCATGAGAAGGAATTCAGTGAAGATACTGAAAATGCCCAAATACTTTCATATGTTTCACTTTCCCTGTAGACAAAGTGTAATAGCATAAAATATGCTAAAAGTCAAATAGAGACTTTTATATGTAAGAAAGTCAAATGTCACCATTGGTAGCCATATATGGCTATTGATCAGGAAAACAGAGTAAAGGAAATGGGAAAAAAAAGTATTTTGAAATCAATGAATGCACGTATTTCCCTTTCCATTTTCTTTCCTAATCATACTAATGTGTTAATTTCAACCTTAATAGGATCAGATAATCTAAGTTCATTAAATTATTTAAAATAAATTCAAGGCCAAAAATATTTCAGTTACTGAATCACCTGTACACTATTTTAATAAAATATCTTTTCAAACTCTGTCTACATCTAGTGATAATATCTCATTTTCTTCCTTATGAAATGGTTATCCCAGATATGCCCTGTAAGAGATCTCCCATATCAGTCCATTTGTTTGCACAGGCTATAGTTATTCTCACTTTCTTTACGTACCAGATCATTAGGATGATTACTGATATTTCCTGTTCTTTGGTTGGCTGTCTTAGAAACTGTTCCTTTATCAAACTTTGTCAAGGATTCTGAGTTTCTTCAGAGAATGATTAATACAAAGAAGAACAGATAGATAATGTCTCTCCACTCTTTCATTTCAGCTGTTTAATAAGAGCTTCCATATGAGCCCTTTCTTTCCTCCTTTGCCCTACAATCCATGAAATTTTTATTTCATTTTGATAATAACCTATGCAATTTTTCAGTTGCAGTATGTAACAGATTTCCCTTGTTGTCTCTCTAGTTTACCTTCAAACCTGTACAACGTATCTAAGAAAAGCATCCCACCTGATATTACTCCTTCTCAAAGAATCATTCCTGCAATCAGGTCTGAATTCCAGTATGTAGTGAAGGATTGATTTCTGTCCAGACATCTTTCCTATGTGCTTTTCAAGAATTTACTGAGAACTCCTTATTAAAAATAACTATTGCAACCACAATTATTTTACTTGTGCTTACCTTGAAGCATCCCACATCATAAATAAATCCTGTTTCATTCTTAATTATCCTCTCAAATTCAAGAGCATTTTATTTAATGGCATAATTACATAATTATTTAATTTTTATGTGTAAAACAGAATTGAGGGGTAATAATTAAAAATGTTAGAATTAATTATCATTAATAATTTATTTGTTTATAATCCATTTAGTAATGGCAAAAATGCATACATTTTGGTTAACATTTTATATGGATAATATTAGTATCCATTTACTTTCACCGATATTCATGAATCTGTAGTTCTTTGCACAATATTTTATGCATTTTTTATAAGAACCACTCAACGATCTATATTTCTTCTATTATTCTCCTTTTCTATCTCTGCAGATTGCCTCATTCTTTTTCATTTGTACAAATTCTCGTGTTTTCCCAGACTAAAGTTACCATACATCATCTGCTTCAGAGTGCATTGTAATGGTTAAGTGCTAAGCCCTGGGTATAAGAGAGAGAAAGAGAAGTCAGATTTTTTCCCCCTGATTCTAATTACTTCAAGATATTTTGAAATAACTTTCTTTGTAATTGTAAACAGTGAAAAAAATGAATGGGAAAACTCTACCTCATGGATTTTTAAACACATGAAATGCAATATATTTAAAACCTACCTAGATCATATTTAGTCTCACTATCCAGCATATAAATATAAGAAAGCATATATGGTAAAAAGTTCACTGTGATTCTCAACAAATACATTGATATTTTAAGAACTTTTTTTTGTTGATTGATTTTTATGAAATAACTTGGTAAATCACAGTTGCCTCTGAATACCTTAACTATCCTTTACAATCTAACCCATGTAATATTTCTTTGTTATTGCTTGTAACAGTTCAATTACTTCTAATTTCCATAACATATTTTCCATAATTTTAATGCAATCTGCATATCACATACATTTCCTCAGTTACCACTTTGAAAACCAATCATCTATAATAAAAGTAGAATCAGTAACATTCAAACTCCCTATGAGCATCAATTTATAATATGGAGCAGAAATACAGTGTGCTAAACATCTTGAAACACATCACAGCTATTTCAGTGAATTCTCAATAGCTATTTTAAAGAAACACATGAATTTAAGCCTACAATTATACCTGATAAATGATGAATTCCACTTACTTTCTGTAACAAGATATTTAATTTGCACAATTATAGAGACTTTACAAAATCCATGATCCTGTCTCTATTTTTCACTGAAAAAAAAGTCATGTAGTCACTTCTAAGGATGATTTACATCTAGCCTGAATCATATGAAAAATTCTGATTCTAGATTTTTTGTACACATGATTATAACTTATAAAGCTTACCTATGGACCGTTGATCTCAGGGAACTAGGGGTAATGATGATTTCACTTTTCAAAGAAGTCAGTTTCCTTCCACTCCTTATTGGTTAGGATCACTTGACTATACTTTTAAGATTAGTTAAATTCATGCTTAGTATCATTAAAATCAGTATAGATTTTTTTTGTTAAATTTAACAAAAGAAATATATTTTTAAAAAGATTCACAGGTCACTGGTGATTCAATACATTTTCAATTTTATGTCATATTTTGAATTTACTTTATTTGCATGATAATTTATACATATTATCATGCAAACCCCAATAAAATACATTTTCTAAGAATTGGAAGTAGCATTATAGCATGAATAATAATCATATACTTTAAAGATTATCAAGAAAAATAAAACAAATTGTCCCAGTAGCTACTAATTTAAGGAAATATAGGATATATTTTAGAACAAATTTTAAAAAGAAAGAAGTGATAAACAGTTGTGGCATTATGTGGGACTTTTATCAAAACTACTTTGAAGAGATACTTGTAAATAGTATATGATGTTAACAAAAGTTACCCCCCACATTTTAAGTTACTATACCCAAAGTCAGTTCTGAGGAAAGTAGTTCATTTGTCACTATGAAAATTTTTATTAGTAAGCCAATCAAGAGAGTATCAGAATGTGGGAGAGGTTAAGAGGCTTTTAGGAAAGACTTGGCAGGGAAGGCTCACTAAAAGATGTTTTTGTGTAACTACAGGTTATCACATTTTGTTAAATTGGCAGGGAAGTTGGGTGAAGTAGAGGAAATGAAGTCAAATCTAGGAAAGGAGAATCTGTTTTGACTTAGTGTAGGACAATTTTGCCTTCACCACATTCAGGACAACTCAGTGAGAGTTTCACAGAGTCCAAACAGATCTTTACCTACTTTCATGTGTTTCTGTATGTATATTTTAAGCAAAAAAGCAAAACTGGAAATTTGCCCCACCTGATAGAGGACTCAAAACTTTCCTGATATGGCAAGAGTAATTCAGAGTGAGTCAAAATGCACAGTAGATTTGGGTAGATTTTCTTCTTGAGAGGATTATTCAATAATAAAGCCATACTATGATTATTTGCATGGCTATTTAGCACTCAATAGAGGGAAATGGTAGGCTAAATACATAAAAAATTATGCTGCCTAAGATCTCTTGAAATATTGCTGAAACTAAGTTAACAGAATTTACATAAATCATTTGTTCTCAAGTTTTTTTTATTTTATTTTGTTTTTGGCTTCAGGAATACATTACACTCTAAATAATTGTTGAAATCTCTAAATAACCTATAATTTTCATATTTGAAAATTAACACATTAGAAATTAAAACTGAAATATAAATAATTTATTAAATGTAATAAATCCATTGTGTTTTAATCTAATAATGTACTTTATATATTGCTTTATCTCAAAATCAAAATAAAACTATTGAGAAAAAATAAATGATTTTAAACTTTGAAAAGGAGATAGTTGAATTTTCACATTTACTTCACATTCATTCCAATGGATTGACTGAAAAGTGTCAAGAAAATATGACCTTACACACATATGTGTTTAGTAAAAGGAAAGAATATTTGATTGTCACTTTATATAATTTTTCATATTATTAAATATTATTTAATTATAATATTTTACACCCAAAACACAATATGTGGCGATTTCCTAAATAATAGTTTCAATTTTTAATGTTAAACCATACAGATGAACTTTACACTTTCTCTTAAATATGAATCCATTTTCTATTTAGCAATTTGAATGGATTCCACATACACATGATTTCATAACTTCTAATAGTGTTCATCTGGACAATGTTAGTTCACAAAGTATTCCAGATCTTACAGATATGGCATTTTATTTTACAATACCCAAAACACATTTATTAATACAAGCAACAAACCTCTTAAACATGACTTTAAGTATTTAAAATTAATAAAATCCATGTGGTGACACATGTTTTTTCTTCAGCCCATGGATCAAGGAGTAATTTTGACTCTCAAGTCTTATTATTTAAGAAATACGTTTCATAAGGTTATAACTGCCATAGGTCGTGTGGGATTCCTCTGATGGATCTGGGAAAATTGAAAACCTTCTGGAAAGGATTCACATTCTAGATGTCACTAAGAAAATTCATGATTCATTGGAGGAGGTCAAAGTATCAATATGAATGAGAATTTGGAAGAAGTTTATTCCAACATAATGGAAAACTTTGTATGGTTCAAGACTTCAGTGGAAGAATGAACTGCAGATGTGTTGGAAATAGCAAGAGAACCAGAATTAGAAATGGAACCTAAGGATCTGGCTGAACTGCTGCAATCTCATGATAAAATTGAATGGATGAGGTATTGCCTTTTAAGGATGAGCAAAGAAAGTGGTATATTGAGATGGAATCTACTCTTGGTGAAGTGGTGTGAACATTGTTGAAACAACAAAAACAAAGATTTAGCCTATTGCATAACTTAGTTGATAATGCAGCTGCAGGGTTTAAGAGGATTAATTCAAAATTTGAAACTTCTATAGTTGGTGAAATGCTGTCTAACAGCATTATATGCCACAAAGAAATCTTTCATAAAAGTAAGAAACAATCAATGTGGCAAGCTTCATTGTTGTCTTATTTTAAGAAATTGCCACAATCAACCCATTCTTCAGTAATCAACACCCTGATCAGTCAGCAGCCATCAATATTGAGGCAAGAATATCCACTAACAAAAAGATTGACTCACTGAAGACTTCAGGTAATGGTCAGCATTTTTTTCAGCAATAAAGTATTTTTAAATTAAGAAATTGAAGTGTGCAAATTGTTTTTAGGCATAATGTTATTGCCCATTTAATAGACTACAGTACAGTGTAAACATATTTATATAAATTAGGAAATCAAAAACTTCACAAGTCTCGCTTTATTGAAGTGGTCTTAAACCAAAACCACAATACCTCCAAGGTATAGCTGTACTTTGAAGAAATCCCAATCTGTTTCACACACTGGTTGCTCAATTTTATTTTCCAACCAGTGTTCCTATTTTTCCATATCCTTTACAAAACTTATTTTCTAATTATTTAATAGCAGCCATTCTAGTAGATTTAAAATGGCATCTAATTGTGGTTTGGATTTGCATATCTTGAATGGCTAATGATGTTAAATATCTATTTATGTGTTTATTGGTCATTTATATATTTCTTTGGATAAATGTTTATTAACATATGTGGCAGTTTGATGTTATTTTATGAATCATAAATATAGAAAGATTATATTCGTAAACTAATTCATATGGCTGTGATACATTTGATTGCATTAAATTCCATTGAAAGGTCTTTGATTACCTTACTGAAAAGAACAATTTAAGTCTTATGATTGGACTATGTCAATGAGGCATGAGTCAGATTGAGTTTACACACCCTTGCAGGTCTCAAATAAGTGGAAAGACAGACAGAGACTCCCTTAGACACACAGAGAAAAAGTGAGCTGGCAAATTTGATTCTGTAATGTAACAGAGAGGATTGCTTAAGCATGAATGCCTCAAGAGGCTGAGCCCATGGAGCAGCTCAAAAGGAGACAGTGAGCCCAGAGGGAAAAACAGAGACTTCCAAAGAGATCGGTGGCCATGTTACCTCACCATATGGCAAAAACACCAAGATAAATAGTAGCTGACTTTGGTGAGAAAGCATCTCAGCTGATTCCTCTACTTGGTCATTTCATTGGCTTGGAATTGTAAGCTCTTACCGTAAATAAATACCCTTTTTAAAAGACACCACATTTCTGGTACTTTGCATCAGCAGGTCTTTGGCAAACTTAGACAACATATTTTGCAAATTTAAATGGGATTTTTAAAATTACTGTATTTATAACATTTCTTAATATATTCTGGATATTGAACACTTAATGGATATGTTGTTTCTAATATTTTCTCTAATTCTTTTTGTCTTTTTACATTCATCAGAACGAATTTTAAGTCACATTTAAAATTTTGATTACATCCCATTTAATCTAGTTTTTTTCCTATTGCTTGTAGTAAATTCTAATAAACCGTTGCTTAACACATTTGTCTGAAAATGATTCCCTAGATTTCCTTCCCAGAGATTTATAACTTTATTTCTCTTATTTAGGATTTTAACCCATTTTGAGTTGAATTTGGGATATGGTGTGAGGTTGGGGTCAATATTTTTTCTTTTGCCTATGTATATACTGTTCTACCAGCACCATTTGAAGAGAAAATTATTCTTTCCTTACTGAATGGACTTAGCAAAGATTAGTTGGCTACAGTTATAAGGATTGATGTTTGCACTATAAATTCTAGTCCATTAGTCTTTAGGTCTGTCCTTGTGCTATTACCATGCAGTTTTAGTTGCTGTACCATTTTAATAAGGTTTAAAATAAGGAAATATGAGACCCCCAAATGTCTTATTATTTTTCAAGATGTTTTGACTATTCAGGTATCCTTAGTATTCCATATAAATTTGATGATTGACTTTTCCATTTCAACAAGGAAGACTGTTAACTTTGATTGGGGTTGCATGGATCTGTAAATATATTGGGGTAGAATTGACCTCTTAACAATATTTAACCTTCTAATCCATGAAAATAGAATTTCCTTCCATTTTCTGTGAACACAGAGTTTCTTTCCATTTATTTAAGTTTACATCTATATCTTTCAGCAATTCATTTTAAATTTTCCATGTGCAATAACTTTATGCAAATGGATACATATATTCTTATATATTTGACTCCCTTAATTGCTATTGTCAATGGAATCAGTTTTCTTGATTTCTCTTCAGATTCTTTGTTAATAATTTATTGAAACATCATTGAATTTTTAATGTAAATTTTTACTTTTAAAGAAGCTTTAGATTACATAAATGTTGCATAAAAATATAGGGGATTCCCGTATGCCCCACCACCACCCCCGTCCAATTCCCACATTAAAGCATCCTTCATTAGTGTGGTACACTTTTTACAATTGAGGAACACCTATTGAAGCATTGCTAGTAACCATGACTATAGTTTACATTGTAGTTACACTCTATCTCACACAGTTTTAAATGTTATGATAAAACATATAATGTTCTGTATCCATCATTACAATGTCATACAGGAAAATTCCAATGTCCAAAATATGCCCCCATATAACAGCTATTCTTCCCTCTTCCTCCCCTGAGAACCTCCATGGCCTCTACCTTTATATCAATGATAAAATTTCTTCCATTGCTAGAAAAATAATAAGTCTATAATAGAATAATAATGTCAATTATAGATTGTTCATTCTCCAATCTTGAGGATTTGGGGATGGTGATGTCCACACTGCCTTTAATTGAGAGGGGGCTTAGGCCCCATGGACAGATTGATGGGAGTATCTTGCTTGCAGTTGCAGACACTATTTCTTAGAATGGGCATTGTCCATCATCATCTCCTTGTTAGTTGTCCTGGATGAGTCCAATTAACTGGAGAATAGGTGTTGCAACCCTGCTGAGATTCAGGACTCAATGGACACATGGATAGACTAAATATTTGAGTCTCTGGGACATATATTTAACAAGTTTAGTGCTAATTATAGGTTCAAATAAAAGGGATACAAGAGCTATGTCCAGAGAAACTATCAGTTTAACATTGTTACAGGAGGGAGCATAAATTCCAGAGTAAGGCCCACTGACAGGGTATTGAATTCCTAAGCTTGTCTGTTCTGCTTATAATGTCTGTATGTCTCTAAAGCCTTCAGGAACCCCACTGTCTGAGGCACTGTTTGATGTGGCAGTCAATGAGATCCTGCTGAGAAATGCATAATCATTACCTCTGGAATGACCTCCTGTCTCACTTTGAAATCTTTTAGCCATAAAGCTCATTTGTGTTTAATATTTCCTCCTTTTCATCAAGGACATTTTCCAGATGCATTGCTAGTTGGTGCTTGATAATAATGCATTGGTGGCAGGGAGGCTCATCCCCAGGAGTAGTGTCCCATGCTGGGGGAAGTTAGTGTGCTTATACACTGAGTTTGGCTTAGAGAGAGGCAGCATTTGAGCAACAAGGAGGCTTTTAGTAGGTAACTCTTAGGCAATATATAATACTAGGCTAAGTTCACAAGAAAAGTTTTATAAGTACAGTCATCAATATCAAAGATCTGCCTTCACTAGGCACTGCCCTTGTACTCAGGGGTTCCTTGCCATTCTTTTAGAGACTGTAGCAGGGTTCGCAAGGATGGCAATTCAATATTCTATAAGTTATTGTGTGGGTCTCCACCTACTGAGACAACACTGCTTGAGCATTGAACATATTTATATGTGTTAGAGACATTCCCCAGGTGCTTAGTCATGTTTCCTGTACTTTGATGAATTAGTCTACTACTGCTAGTTGTTTTGATGTGGGTTTTTCAGCATATTCTATATTTAGGGTCATATCATATGCATATAGGGATTATTTGCATTTCCCTTTCAACTTTGGATGTCTTTTATTTCTTTTGGTTACTGAATTTATCTGACTAGAACTTCCAGACAATGTTGAATAACATTGGTGACAGTGGGCATGCTTGATTTTTTTTCTGATATTAAGGGAAATCCTTTCAGTCTTTTAAGATTGAGTATGATATTGTAGATATTCCAAATATGTACTTTATCATGTAATTTAGTTTCCTTTTATCCCATATTTCCCTGTGTTTTCATAAAGAAATTGTCCTTGGTTTTGCCAAATGCATTTTCTGCCTGAATTGAGGAGATAATGACTTTTTTTATTCCATTGTTTTGTTAATATGGTATATTACATTAGCTGATTTTCTTGTGTTAAACTATACTTACATATGTTGCATAAATCCAACTTAATGATGTATAATTCTTATATTCAATTATATTCAGTTTGATAATATTTCATTGAAAGTATTTAAATCTATTTTAATAAAGGATATTTTTCTTTAATTTTTTTCTTCTTCTGATGTCTTTCTCTAGCTTTGGCATTAGAATGATGATGATCACATGGAACAAGTAAAGAACTTTTCCCTTTTCTTTATTTTTTGGAAATATTTGAGTTTTATTGGTGTTAGTTCTTGGATGCTTTCTTAATTTCACCAGTTAAACCTTATGTTAATGGGATTTATTTTTGGGAGGTTTTTGATTATTATGTTACTTGTGATTTGTCTGTGGGCATCTATTCTTTCATGTACTTTGTGTGTTTCTAGGAATTTCTCCATTTCATCTATGTTAGCAAATACATTGGCAAACAATTTTTCATAGTATCCTTATATTTTTTTTAATTGCTCTGGGGTTAATAGTAATGTTTTAAATTTTGTTTCTGAATTTTATTTATTTGTGTACTCTAAATTTTTCCTTTATCATATTAGCAAAGGTTTTTTTCTGTTTTTATTGATCTAGTCACATAAACAACTTTTTGCTTTTGTTGGTTTTCTCTCTTATTTTTTATACTATGCTCATTTATCTCCACTCTAATCTTTTTTTTTTTTTCCTTCCATTTCTTCATTTTGGATTTAGTTTGTACTTCTTTTTCTATTTTCTCCAGATATTAAGTTAGGTCTTTGATTTAAATCTTTCTTCTTTTATGTGTGAGTTTTGAAATATATAAATGTCACTCTCATCACTGCCTTTGCTGCACACCACGAAATTTTGCATGTTTTTATTCTTTCACCTTAAGTTAACTCTTAATATCAACTGTGGTGCAATTTTTTTACGAATGTGTTGCTTAATTTCCCCATACATGTGCATTTTCCTTTTGCCTCTGTTATTGATTCTATTGTCATTTCATTGTGGCTTTAGAAGATATGTGTATAATTTAATTATTTTTAAATTTATTGGGACATATTTTGTAACTTAACATGTAGTCTATGCCAGGAAATGATCCAAGTGTACTAGTTAAGAATGTGTTTTCTACTTTTTGCTTGTGAATTATTCTATAGATGTCTTTTAGTTTTAGGTGGTTTATGTTCTCATTCAAGTATTCAGTTTCCATATTGATCATCTGTTTAGATTTTCTATCAATTATTGAAACTATTGTATTGAAAGTCCCTACTATTCCTGTAGGAAATATTTCTTCCTTCAAATCTGTCAATATTTGCTTTGTGTAAGTTGGGGAGCAGATCTTGGGTGAATATATATTCAAAATTGCATAGTTTTCTTCTTGAATTGACCACTTTTTACATTTCACAGTCCTTCTTTGTACCTTGTAACATTTTTTAAATTAGTGCAGTCATGGTTTACAAAAAATCATGCAGAAAATAGTGATCCAATATAATG
>JAQZBX010059248.1:0-17560 GCA_029593785.1 Cabassous unicinctus | reverse complement strand
TCTTCATGGACAAACAAAAACTGATAAAATATGTAAGCAAAAGATGAAAATTACAAGAGATACTAAGGGAGGGCTGCAGTCTGTAAGGGAAAAAAATAAAAATGAAAAAATAAGAAAAAGAAGGGTGAAATATTTGGAGAACACTGTAGAAACTAAGATTATTAAGAAAGGTAAATTAAAGGGAAAAAGTCAGGCAATAGTAAGATAGACAACGGAAAGCTAAAGGACAAAATGAATGAAGCAATTAATGTCTTTACAGTAATCACATTGTATGTTAATGGCTTGAACTTCCCAATCAAAAGACATAGACTGATAGAGTGGATGAAAAAATATGAGCCATCTACATGCTGTCTACTAGAGACTCACCTCACACATAAGGACACATCCAGGTTATAAGTAATAGACTGGAAAAAGTTATCCCATGCAAATAGTAACCAAAAAAGAGCTGGAGCAGCAATTCTAATATTGGACAAAATAGATTTTAAATACAAATCTGTTAAAAGGGATGAAGAAGATCATCATATATTAATAAAAGGGGCAATTCACCAAGAAGAAATAACTATAGCACCTAACCTGGGTACCCCAAGATACCTGTGGCACACACTGACAAAACTGAAGTATGAAATAGATATCCCCAAATTAATAGTTGTAGACTTCAATACACCACTCTCAGTATTGGATAGAACATTTACAGAGGATAAATAAAGAAAGAGAAAACTTTAATATAATAATAAATGAACTATACTTAGCAAACATTTATAGAAAATTGCACCCAAAAACAAGATACTCATTTTTTTCAAGTGCTCAGAGATCCTACTTCAGGATAGACCATATGTTGTATAACAACACAAAAGTAAATAAATTTAAAGATTGAAATTATACAAAAGTTTCTCTCATCACAACGGTATGAGGCTGAAAATAATCGATGGAAAAAGGAAATATTTATAAGTATAGGGAGAATAAACAACACACTCTTAATCAGTGGGTCAAAGAATAAATTGTGGACAATTGAGCAAATATCTTGAGAAGAATGAAACAGAACACAACATATCAAACCTATGGGAGTATACCATTGACTGCAAGGCCTGTTCCGCTGTCTAAAATTGAGTTCAGGAGGCATAACCCCTAGTCTTCTTCCCCATTGACAGCAAGAATTCCCCGGGGGCTGAGGGCAGATCACACTGGGCCATTGATTCTTCTTTCATCACTTAATTTTCTCTGTTAGTTCCAGCACTCCTTTTCTCTTCTGTTGTGTCTCAGAAATGCAAACACATGTATCTTGAAAGTATCAGGCTGTCTCCGCGGATTTGCCCAGAGAAACTTAAATGGCATCGGGGAGTCAGTCCGGAGCCTTGGCAGAGGGGCAGCAAGGGCTGTGTTCCAGCCTTACTGCCAGTTGCTGTGGCCGTCCTGGCCATTCCTTTCAGCCTCTTTGGTTTTCACCGAGCTCCACCCCCTGGTTTGTTGTTCTGTTTCTTCCAGATACTGCTGCACCGCCTTAAGCACCACGTCTCCACCAGCCTCTTACTGAGCCTCTACCAGCTCAGCATCATCGGGCTCACCTCCGAATTTTCACCTATCACAATTGAAGACTCACAGTAATAATAACCATTGCTTTGTTTTTTCTTCAACATGGAGCAAAGATCTATACGATAAAATATTTCTTCTCTTGATCTGTGATTGATAAATTTTTCGTAGAAGTATTCTATTTCATAGAATAGAGTAGGGCTCTTACTGAACCCTGGTGCTTTCGACAACTTCATGAAGGTCAAATGAGGCTTAAAACTCCTATTTTCTCCTGCTTAGATGCCCTTTGTTTGAAATGTTCTTTTTGAAGCCTCTGCTATCTTCAAAAGTGGGTTTAAATCATCTCCTTATGCCAGCTTCACAAATCCAATCTGATTTCCAAAATGTTAATCCCTTGAAATGGCAAAGTCAAATGCTTTCCTTGGAGGACTTCTTCTATGAATGGTTTTGATTCCAAAAGAGCATCAATACCAACGTTCACTTCATCTTCATTTAGTAACTGCATCACCAGCAGGGTAGTATGAAATGAACCGTCGCCAACCATGGCTTTGGCCAGTCCACTATCGTGTTGAATTACTGCATTTTGCAGGATCTTAAATCCACTTGTAATGTTCATAATCATCTTTTATATCTATAGTTGCAAATCGCATATCTATCAAAGAATCCATAATATTGGCTTTAAATTCTTCTGACATTTTCTTTTTTCTTGATGTGTTTTCACACTCACTGGAATTCATTCCTCCAGCTCCCGGGCACTCCATGGTCGCATCTAGGCTGGCAGTTGCTGCCTGCTTCCCAGGTCCAAACGCGCCAGCGGGCGTGCGACTCCCGGGGTCTGCAAACGTGCCAAACACCATCTTGAGAGGTTCCTCAGGTTCTTGCAGATAAAAAATACAGACTCTAAAAAATTATTTAAAGACAATAAAGAATACAGTATTTTAAGAGTCACTTCCCTTTTATTGACATGTTTTGTTTGTTTGTTTTTGGTCAATCAAAAGAAGCAATGTCCAAACATGTCTAGGTCTAGTGTTATTTTTAACAGGAAGTGTGAATGTTTATTCAGCATTAATACTTGAATGAACATTTATACGTGCAATTATTGCAATCACTGGTTAAGAATACTTTATAATATCCATTTATATTATTTTTCACTGATCAAAATGTACTTTGGTTTTTCATTTGTTAATGAATAAATGTTTGGGGTTTTTCTTTTCTACTTTACTGAGGATGAGCCCCAGGTCTTACGTTATCGTTTGCAGTCTGAATTTATTTGCACTGGTTCATTTTTAAAGAAAATTCTTGAAAAATGTCTCCACCATATGATTATTGGTAACAGCTTTTTCTATAGTTGTAAAGAACTACTACTAATAGATCATGATGGAAAGGAAATTATTTGGAGATCAAAAATGAAATCATTTCAAATATAAAATCCTGTTTATTCATGGAATTTAGCTATTTTTTCACCAGGTAAATTATATTACATTTATTTATAAATGACTAAGCATTTTCATACCTCTTAATAAATATATTGTTTTCCCTTAAAAACAACAACAACAGCTGAGAGGGAAATATATAGCCCTCAATGCTTAGATTTAAAAAGGAAGAAATAGCTAAAATTAAAGATCTAACTGTACACCTGGAGGAACTAGAAAAAGAACAGCAAACTAATCCCAAATCAAGTCAAAAGAAATAATTAGTAAAGATGAGAATAGAAATAAATAAAATTGAGAAAGAAAAATAGAATCAACAAAACCAAAAGATGGTTCTTTGACATCAACAACAACAACAACAACAAAAAGGTTTAGCTAGCATGACAAAGAAAAAAGAGAGACTATGCAAATAAAAATATCAGAAATGACAAGGGGTCATTACTCTGACCCTGCAGAAATTAGAGAGATCATAAGAGGACATTATGAACAATTACATGCCAAAAAAACTAGACAATGTAGAAGAGATGGACAAATTTCTCAAAAACACATGAACCACCTACACTGACCCTAGAAGACATAAAAAACCTCAACAAAGGAATCACAACTGAAGAGATTGAAACAGTCATCAAGAAGAAAAACACGGATCCAGATAGCTTCACAGGTGAGTTCTACCAATCATTCAAAGACAATCTAATACCAATCATGCTCAAATTCTTCTTAAAAAATTGAACAACAAAGCACTACAACTAGTAGATGAATTCAGCAAAGTGGAAGGATACAAGGTTAATACACAAAAAACAATAGTGTTTCTATACATTACTGATGTGCAACCATGAGGAGGAAATCTTCAAAAAATTCCATGTATAATGTGACTAAAAGAGTCAAATATTTATGAATAAACCTAACCAAGGTCATAAAGGACCTATATTTAGAAAACTACAAAACATTACTAAAAGAAACCAAAGAAGACTTAAATAAAGGAACAGACTTTCTCTGTTCATGGATTGGAAGACTAAATATTTTCAAAATATCAATTCTACCCAAACTGATTTACAGATTAAATACAATCCCAATAAAAATCCCAACAGCCTTTTTTAAAATGAACAAATCAATTTTTTGATGCATATTAATAAAGCATACAATTTATCCAAAGTGTACAATCAATGGTATTTGGTATAATCACGTTTGTACATTCATACCTTTAATCATTTATTAGAGGATTTTCATTATTTCAATAATAATATACCAAACAGGCAAACAAGAAAAATTTTCACCTCTCAATCTCTCCGTTTCCCTTGCCATGCACAGCTGCTATATCTTACACATTTATTTATTTTTATGCAGTTTTACTGAGTTATATTCACATACCATATGATCTATTCAAAGAGTATAATCAATGGCTTTTAGTATAATCACAATATTATACACTCATTACCACAAAAAATTTTAGAACAATTTCATTGCTCCAAAAAGGAATGCTCCACACCCCTTAGCAGTCACCTCTCAATCCCTCTATCCTTCCCCAGCTTTACATAACCACTATTCTAATTTCATTTTATAAATTAATTTATATTTACCTTTTATATAAATGGAATCATACAATATGTACTTCTTTGTTTCTGGTTTCTTTCACTTAGCATAATGTGATTTGTTTTCTGATATTAACATCTTGTAGTATTAACATATATTAGTTCAGTTTCAAACAAAAACATTTTTATATATGCAAGTTTACTCATATTCATATTTCACATGTGGTACATTCCCATGTTAACATTTTTAAAACAAATTAATTTTATTGATACATATTAACAAAGCATGCAATTAATCTGAAGTGTACAATCAATGGTATTTGGTATAATCACATGTTTGTACATTCATACCTTTAATCATTTATTAGAGCATTTTCATTATTTCAATAATAATAAACAAAAAGCAGACAAACAAGCAAACAAGAAAATTCCTCACCTTTAAAACTCTCTGTTCTCCTGCTGTGCATAGCTACTATTTCTGGCTATTACATACTATGTGATCTATCCAAAGTATATAATCAATGCCTTTTTTTAGCTATCAAATAGTCCTTATTATAAAATTGTACAATAGAAAAATAAATTGAAAGAAATCACAAATTTTAATATAATCAATTATAAAAAATAGCATAGCAATAAACATTTGTAAATATAAATAATAATTCAAATATAAAAGAAATTTAATATAAAATAATTCATATTTTTATGTTACAGTTCTAACTATTGGACTTAATAATCTCTAAGAATGTAATAATTTATTGATTTAGTTATTCAATTTACATTTAGGCCATAATTCTTTCTAGATAATCAAATTCCTACTTTGGAATCCTTCATATCTTATTGGAATGATTTACAGCAGGTAAAAATTTGCCAATTCATAATTTTATCAGGCTGAAAAACTCAAAATCTTGTTCAACTGTAGTCCTTCTAAATCATTATTGATCCAGATAAATTATTTTAATTAAAAAGGATCAATAAGAAAGGGTTAAAGAAAAATGAAGTATCCAAAAATATATCTCTTTTCTAGCCCTCCTCAATTAAAAGCAAGTGATTATTTTGTATGAAAAAAATTACAGAGTACTTATCACAGGAGAAATTTGCCAGTTGCACTGAGTAATTATTGTTCATATACTATAATGTTGTTATTTTATATTTATCTGGTTTACTCCAGCTCTTTTTTGGTTACTAATTGCATGTAATATCTTTTTCCAAACTTTCACTTTTAACCTTGTAGTGTCCTAACATCTGACATGAGTCTCATGTAGACAAGATATAGATGGTTCATATTTTTTTTTATCCATTTTATCAGTCTGTATCTTTGGATAGGGAAGTTCAATCCATTAATATTCAGTGTTATTACTGTAAAGGTATTACTTACTTCATCCAAGTTATCATTCAGCTCTCTGTTGTCATATCACTCTTTTGTCTGTCTTCTTGTGTTTTGATTTAACCTTCCTAATAATCTTCATTTCTAAACTCTTCTCCAAATCTCTCATCCTTGTTTTTTTTCCTTTCAGGCTGCAGGAACCCCATTAATATCTCTTGCAAATCTGGTCTTTTGGTAACATATTCTATCATTTTTTGTTGGTCTGTGAAGACTTAGAACTCACCTTCATATTCAGATGCCTAGACATCAGCAAAAAATTAGATGTCATACTAGGAAACAGGGAGAGAGAGCACAGCCAAACTAAAAAAAAACAAACAAATATCCTGAAGAGATACAGGATTTAATACTATTCATCACTGATAACCACACAACTCTCTTAAATCACTTCAAAGAACTTAAGGAAAATATGACTAAAGAAATAAAGTATATTAAGAAGAAACTGGGAGGACATAAACAACAATTTGAAAGCCTGCAAAGAAAAGTAACAGAACTTATAGGAATGAAAAACAAAATGGATGAGATTAAAATTACATTAGAGGCACATAAGAGTTGATTTGAATTGTTTGAAGACAGAATTGGTGATTCTGAAGACAGAACATCTGAATTGGAAAAGAATGGAGGACAGAAAGAGAAGAGAATAGAAAAACTGAAACAGAGTCTCAGGAAACTGAATGACAATGCAAAATGCACAAACATGCACATTATCAGTTTCCCAGATGAAGAAGAAAATGGAAAAGAGGCAGAAAGAATATATGAAGAAATAATGACTGTAAACTTCCCAACCTTTATGAAGAACATAAATATCAATGTCCAAGAAAGACAACACACCCCAAACAGAAAAAATCCAAATAGACCTACCCCAAGACACCTACTATTCAGAATGACAAATATCAGAGATAAAGAGAAGATTATGAAAGTAGCAAGAGAAAAGCAAAGGATCATATACAAGGACAACTTGATAAGACTAATTGCGACCTCTCATCAGAAACCATGGAGGAGAGAAGAAAGTGGTATGATATATTTAAGGTCCTGAAAGAGAAAAATTTCCAGCCAAGAATTTTTTATTTGGTAAAGCTGTCCTTCAAACATGAGGGTGAGTTCAAAGTCTTCATAGGCAAACAAAAACTGATAGAATATGATACCAACAGCCACTGTGCAGAAATGGAAAAACCAATTATCAAATTCATTGGGAAGTATAAGTGGCCCTGAAAAGTAAAAACTGTCTTAAAGAAAGAAGAATGAAGTTGGAAGACTCTCACTTTCTGACATTAAAGCATAATAGCTAGCTAGTTACAGTGGTATAAAACAGCATGGTACTGGCATGAAGACAGACAGATGGACCAATTCAACTGAATTGAGAACTTAGAAATAGACCCTTATATCTACAGTCAAGTTATTTTTGAAAAGTCTGTAAAGCCTTCCCAGCTGGGACAGAACAATCTATTCAACAAATGGTGCTGGGAAAACCAGATAGCCATATCCAAAAGAAAGAAAGAGGGCCCCTAACTTACACCTTAAAAAAAAAAATTAACTCAAAATGGGTCAAGCTCCTGAATATAAAACCAACAACCATAAAACTCCTAGAAGAAAATAGCGGGAAAAAATCATCAAGATCTTATGGTAGGGGTCATTTCTTAAACCTTACACCCAAAGCACGAGTAAAAAATGGAAAAACAAAAGAGATAAATGTGACCTCCTCAAAACTAAGCACTTGTGTACTTCAAAGGACTTTGTCAAAAGGATGAAAAGGCAGCCAACTCAATGGGAGAAATCACATATCTGATAAGGGTTTAATATCTATTCTATATAAAGAGATCATGCAACTCAAAAATTAAAAGACAAACTACTTGAATAAAAAATGGATAAAAGACTTGAAAAGACAATTGTATAAAGAAGAAATACAAATGGAGTTCAACATCATTAGCAATTAGGGAAATGCAAATCAAAACTTCAATGGGATATCATTTCATACTTATTATACTGGCCACTATTAAAAAGTAAGAAAACTGTAAATGTTGGAGAGGATGTGGAGAGATATGAATGATTATTCACTATTGGTGGGAATGTAGACATGTACAGCTATTATAGAGGATTGTTTGAGAATTCCTAAGGAAGTTGAATAATGACTTGTCATGTGACCTGGCAATACCATTACTAGGTATATACCCAGAAGAACTGAGAGCAGTGACATGAATAGACATCTGCACACCAATGTTTCTAGCAGTGTTATTCATGATTGCCAGAAGTTGGAAACAACCCAAGTGTCCATTAACTGATAAGCGGATAAACAAATTGTGGTGTATATATATGATGGCATATTATGCAATGATGAAATGATACATCGTCCCCCAATAGAATGCAAATTCCTAAACAATGATTTTTTTCTTTATCCACAGCAGCAAATGTGCCAAGTTTCCAGGGAGTGAATAAGGAAGAAAGGTTACAATTGCAGTAAAGAAGATGTACACTGGAGTGGCAGGAGTGGCATCTGCAGCAGCAAGACTGGCTAATGAGGAAGTGAAGATGTTGAATTGCTACACCTTTCCTTGTGATAGCTGTGACAGTAGAGGCCCAAGAAGGTAAGGCTCAGATATGTGCTTTTTGCAAAGGGAAAGAAGTGGTTTCTGACAGCTCGGGCTCTGTATCACAACTATATTTCAGTTTTTGTCAGTGGTATGGGACTCAGGACATAGAACTGCTGTTCCAGCTGCTATAAATTGAGAAAAGGGCATGTTATCAGTACCTGATTGCCTACTGAAATGCACCCTCAAAATGGACCTCTTTCTTTAATAGTAAGCCTTCTTTCTTTTTCTTCCTACCTGTATAATGAGTATACTTCGAATCAGCCCCAGGGTCCCAATAACCTTTCACAGGGTGGCCATTAAATATATTGAATATTGCTTGGCCTAACAGATATTTATAGAGAATTAGCATCCCAAAACAGCAGTATATATACTCTCCTCAAGTGCTCATGGATTCTTCTCCAGGATAAACCATATGTTGGATAACAAAGACTGATCTCAATTAAATTAAAATATTGAAGTTATATAAAACACTTATCCTAAAGGAATGAAGCTGGAGATCAATAAAGGACAGAAAAAGGGAAACTTCACAAATATATGGAGATTAAACAACACACTCAAATAATAGATGGGTCAAGGAAGAAAGTGCAAGGTAAATCAGTAAATATCTTGAGATTAATGAAAATAAGAACACAACATATTAAAACCTGTGAGATACACCAAAAACAGTGCTGAGGGGGAAATTTAGAGCCCTCAATGCTTACATTATAAAAGAAGAAAGATTTAAAATTGAAGACCTACATGCACACCTGGAAGACCTAGAAAAAGAACAGCAAACTAATCCCAAACCAAGCCAAAAGAAAGAATTAGTAAATATCAGAGAAGAACTAAATAAAATTTAGATCAAAAGAACAATAGAAAGAATAAAAAAACCAAAGAAGGTTCTTAAAGAAGAGCAACAAAATCAACAAAACCTTAGTTAGACTGACAAAGAAAAAAGAGTGAAGAAGAAAATAAATAAAATCAGAAATGAGAGGGGGCATAACTATTGATACCACAGAAATAAGAGTGATCATAAGAAGACACTATGGACAACTGTACACTAACAAACTAGGCAACATAGATGAAGTGGACAAGTTTCTAGAAACACCATAAATAGTATACACTGATATTAGAAGAAATAGAAAACCTCAACAAACCAATCATGAGTAAAGAGATTGAAACAGTCACCAAAAATCTCCCCACAATGAAAAGCCCAGGGCTGGATTGCCTCACAGGTAAATTCTACCAATCATTCAAAGAACATCTAATACCAATCTTGCTCAAACTCTTCAACAGCAGGGAATGCTATGAAACTCATTCTATGAAGCGAACATCATCATAAAATGAAAGCCAGATAAAGATACTATGAAAAAAGAAAATTGCAGACCAATTTATCTAATGAATATCAATGCAAAAGTCCTCAACAAAATAAGTGCAAATTGAATCCAAAAGCAAATTAAAAGAATTATACATCACAATCAAGAGGGTTTTATTCCTGAAATGGAAGGGTGGCTCAACACAAGAAAATCGGTTAGTGCAATAAACCACATTAATAGATTGAAAAAGAGAAATGACAGGATATTATTGTTTGGCATAGAATAGGCAGTTGAGAAAACACAGCATCCTTTCTTGATAAAAAACACTCCAAAAGATAGGACTGGAAGGACATTTTCTCAACATGGTAAAGTTCGTGTATGAAAAACCCATGGCTAGCATTGTACTCAATGGTGAAAGACTGAATGCTTTCCCACTGAAATTGGGAACAAGGCAAGGCTGCCCACTGTCACCACTGTTATTCAATACTGTGCTAAGTGTCCTAGCCAGATCAATTAAGTAATAAAAAGAAATAAAATGTTCCCAACTATGAAAAGAAGAATAAAACATTTCCTAATCACTAATAATATTATCCTATTCCTAAATATACCCAAAAACTACAAAAAAAAAGCTACTAGATCTAATAGACAAGTTCAGCAGAGTGTAAGGATAAAATATTAATACACAAAAAGCAGTAGCATTTCCAGACACTACTGATGAGCAGTCTATGGAGGAAGTCAGGAAAAAAGTTCCATTTATAATTGAGATTAAAAGAATCAAATACTTACGAAAAAACTTAACCAAGGACCTAAAGGCACTATATAGAGAAAACTATAAAATATTGCTAAAAGAATCCAAAGAAGACCTAAATATCAATTGGAAGAATAAATACCATTAAGATGTCAGTTCTACCGGAAGTGCTTTAGAGATACAATGCAATTCCAATAAAAATCCCAACAGCCTTTCTGCTGGTATTGAGAAGCTAATTATCAGATTTATTTGGAAGGGTAAGAAGCCCCGAATAGCCAAGAATTTCTTTGAAAAGAAGAACAAAGTTGGACAACTCTCCCTTCCTGACTTTAAAGAATATTACTTAGCTAATGTGGTTAATAAAAACCAACCAACCAAAACAAAGAAAAAAGAAAAAAATGAAAAGCATGGTACTGGTATAAATATAGACACATAAACCAATAGAACCAAATCAAGAACTCAGAAATAGAGCCTTAAATCTACAGTTAAGCGATTTTTGAGAAGCCTGTCTCACCCATCCATCTGGATCAGAACAGTCTATACAATAAATTGTGCAGGGAGAATTGGATATCCATATCCAAAAGAAAGAAACAGGACCCCTTCTCAAACCTTATATAAAAATTAATACAAAATGGATGGATGATCTAAATATAAATGCTACAACCATAAAACTCCTGGTAGAAAATATATAGAAAATCTTCAAGATCTTGTGGAAGGCATTAGTTTCTTAAAACTTACATCCAAAGCATGAGCAGAGAAAGGAAAACTATATAAATGGGACCTTCTCAAAATTAAACACATTTTTCTTCAAAAGGTTTTGTCAAGGAAGTAAAAAGGCAGCCTACTCAACTGGAGATAATATTTGGAAACCACAAATATGATAAGAGTTTGATATCAATGTTATATAAACAGATCATACAACTCAATGATAAAAAGTCAAGGAACCTAATAAAAATGGGCAAAATCCTTGATTAGATATTTTTCCAAAGATGAAATACAAAAGGCCAAAATGCACATGCAAAAAATATTCATTATCACTAGCTATTAGGGAAATAAAGATCAAAGCTACAGTGAGATACCAAGTCATACCTTATAGAAAAGTCTGTTCTTATAGAACTGAAAGCAGGGATGCAAAATGACATCTGCACACTGATGTTCATAACAGCATTATTCACAATTACTTAAAGATGGAAACAGCCTGTGTCCATCAACCGATGAACATGTAAACAAAATGTGGTCTATCCATACCATGGAATACTATTCATCTGTAAGAATAAATGAAATCAGGATGCACATGACAACATGGATGAATCTTGAGATACTATATTGAGAGAAATAAGCCAGATGAAACAGGACAAATATTGTATTGTCTCATTAATATGAACTAAATATGATGAGTAAACTCACAGAGGCAAACTCTGGAGTATAGGTTTCTAGGAAATAACTTTTGGGTTGAGAATGGGAGCTGAAGCTTAATATATAGAGAATTTTTAATAACGTTTAAGGTAAAAGTGTGGAAATGAAGAGTTGATGGTAACACAGTATAGTGACAATAACTAAAATTGCTGATTTAGAAATGTGATTGTGCCTGAAAGAGATAGTCTGTGGATGTGTCAATTGAAAGGAAGCTAGAGAATAATCTAGGGAATGTATAGCAGAGATTTTGGTGGTGGATGGCAATTTTGCCTAATAGACAAATATAAGATTGCTTTTCTTTTACAAAGTGTTAAGAATATGGAGACACATGTAAAAAATTAAAACTAATGTGACTTATGGATTATAGTTAACAGCAATATTGTAATATTTTTGCAACAATGGCAAAGAAGATATTGTATCAATTATAAGGGACAAAAATAGGAGGTAGAGGAAGTATGGAATTTTTCCTTTTGGAGTAATGAAAACATTTCTTAAATTGACTGAGGTGATGACAGCACTATCATGTGATGAAAATGAGAACCACTGAGTGTACACTTTGAATGGATTTTACAAAGCTTGGGACTGTATAACACAGGGAATCCAGTTGTGGGAGTTTTACTGTGGTTAGCAGAAGAAATATGAGAACATTCTCTCATGAACTACAATAAATACATAATACTACTACAGGGTGTTACTAATCAGGTGGATTGGGGGATGAAGTCATCAAATATCAGATATGAGCTATAGTTAGTAGCAATATTTTGATTAGGGTCTTTCATTGTTTGTAGCAACTGTTTCACAAAAATGTAAAGTGTTGGTGGTGGGGTGATTGAAGGGAGGCCTGTATGATGATATGCATGTTTGCTTTGTAAATTCACAACTTTTTCTATACACTTATTGTTTATGTATGTCCATGTATGTATGAATAAATTCAATAAAATTTCATAAAGACTACATGTTTTCCTGAATATTAACAAAATTAAATAAAAATACCTAGATATTTTTTAACTGATTTGTCGGGACTTCAATTCTAATTTTTTAAATGTTTGACCTCTAATACATATCATTTTGATTTGTAATAATATTTTGGGGAACTTATATACAGCTTTAAAACTAGAAATTTATTTCTGCCTCAGAAATAATATTTAGGAAGTAAATATTTTTTTCCTTCTTGAAAAATAAGGGGGGAGTCTAACCACAGACCAAAGTAGATTTATTGTTATTGCAGTTACAATCTTGTGTTAACAGAATAACATATAAAGATAGTACTTGTCAGGCAGTAAAATTTATGAGATTTCACATAGCAAAAGATGTATTTTCCCTTATAATTAATTTTGTTTGAGTAAAGAATTTTAAATAAAATCATATCACTTTACAAGTTTTTAGATTCCCGAATCCTGTGGCTGTGCTGTGAATTTAGATGACAGTCCAATTTCTGTTAATTTCTAGTTGATTTTTCTCTCTAAAATCACTTGTTGTCCTTTCTTTATACTTAGTGTTTTTTGTTTTCCAAATATTGTTTTTCTCTAGTATTCAGTTCTATCATGTGGCAACACTTATCATATGTGGAGGATTCTATATAAATGATCCATATTTTTTTTACAATTCTAATGTTGCATTTTCCTCTCCAAATATGTAATTTCTTTCAATGGTCGGTCATTTTGTTTGACTAGTTTGGCTTTTATCCTTCATGAATTTTTCATTAGGTTTGGATATTTTTGTAAATGTTTAAGAATTTGTGGCTCTGCTGATTTTTCTAAGCAGTTGTGTGTGTTTGCTGTTGTAGTGTTGTGGAGTTATATTTCCATTTTTGCTCATAGCCAGTTTTCTCTGGAACTCTATATATGAACAAGATTTCAGGATGAGAATTCAAGCAATTGGACATTAAGGTGAGGAGAATTCAAGAGCTTTAAGATGAATTATTTGGTTTCATTTTGCATCCACACTACTCAATGAAAGAAAAAGGAGGAGAGAATTGATGTGGATCCTAACTGTTATTTGTGAGAAGATATTTATTCAGCCAACTTCCCTTTTGTGAATCCATTTGTTATTCCTACCCATTGATATACTTGCTAACTCATAGTTTTAAATATATTTGAGGCCTCCCCATACCCAACTTCCTACCCACATATTTGTTCTCCTTTACTTCAAGAACTATGTACAAATTCTGGGCTTTTGCTCCCATAATTGTCCTTGTTCACCAAAAGCTTACCTTGTGTTCTTATTCAAAATTTGCAAGTCCTCTCATTGCCTGATTGTTGTGGGATTAATTCATATCTGCTCTTTTTGGTGTCAAGAAGTATAAGAGGGAGTGGATATGGCTCAAGCAGTTGAGCCCCTGCTTCCTATATGAGAGAACCTGGGTTTGGTTACCAATGTCTCCTAAAGAAAAAACAAACAGACAACCAGCAAAAACAAAGAGCAGTCAAGGAGCAAAAACAAAATGAGCAAACAGAAGAGGGAGCCAACTCAGCGGAGCCAATGTTGCTCAGTGGTTGAGTGCTGGCCTCCTGCATATGAGGTCCTGAGTTCAATTCCCAGTCCTAGTACTGTAAAAAAAATAAAATAAAAAAGATAGAAGACAAAGTCTTGTAGCAATCTATTTTACTGAACCAAAACTTGCTTAGCATATTATTATTAACTTTTGTTCATTTCTCAACACAACTTATTCCAAAATCTAAAATTTCCTTCCTTCATGTATCATATGGTAGCTTCCTTTGTATTTGCTAAAGTTAATGGCATCAATAACATTTTAATTGTCCTTTAACAATTAAAACATGGAAGAATGCAGTGATTTAGAGAGGAAACCTGAGAAATCCTTTCCCCCTTAAGAAATTATTTCTACATTTAATAATTGATTTTCTGTTATTTGTTTACTGTTTACTAAAATAAGATGGGGAGAAATTTTAAGAAAAAGGAGGAGGAAGAGTAGATAGAGGAGAAATAAAAAGAAAAACAGAAAACAGGTGAGGGAGAAGATTAATAAAGATTATAAGAAGGAGAGTGGGAAATAAGTGACTAGACAAGAATAAATAGATGTTTTTGAAAATTAGTCAGTTACACAAAATATTTCCATGAAAAACTATGAGCTTGTTATAGATTTGCTAATTTTCCTTATAAAATCATGAACATTGTAAACACAGTGGTTTATCTCAACATTAATCCTGTTGGTAAATTAAATCAAGTGAAATACTCTTATCAGAATGTATTCATAAATCATCTTTAATGTTGGGATTTATGGAGCCAAACTTATGAGTATAAAATACAAAATGCAAAAGGATTGTGGAAGTACAGCAGAATAGAAAGATATGGGAATCAATCCCTCCACCAGATCAACTATTAAACAAGCAAGTACTGACTGAAACAACTATTTTGAAATTCCAGAATACAGTAGAATACTGCAAAGGATTCAAGGAAAATAGAAGGATGAGCTTGGCAAATTTTGGTAAAGAGTAATAAAATGACCTCTTTCTCATGGTGGTTACTGGTAACCAGCCCCTGCTCTCACTGCAGGCTGACATGGGGACTGGCACCTGGTTAGTTTGCTGGTGACATAAAGGGACATGAAACTTCACTTCCAGGAGATCAGAAACAGGCACAGCCAATCACTGATCACAGCTTTTGATCACCTACTTTGGAATTCTGGGAGCCTCTCTCTGAAGGTGACCATTGTTCCAACCTGCCCCAGGATGGCTGAGAACTGTTTAAGACCTACACTTCCTCATACTTGGGGGGGATGGTACAAGGGTGGAATTTGCTGCACAAATTTTAAAAGTGCAGGTTTGGGGAGCTATGGAAGAAGCTCCTGGCACCATTCTTGATCTCCTCTCTGGGGCAGTTTGGAGGGATTCTGTGCCCCCTTCATAGGTTCTAAGCCTTGTTTCATCTGGGAAAGAATGACTTGTGTAATTCCATTCTAGCATGTATCCCGACCCAAGATTTACCTCCAGATGAAAGCAGCTTGAGTCAGTAAATGAGTGTAAGAGGTAAAAGAGAAGTACTACATGAAGTAAAGGTTTATCTGTTTTCAACACTCAGGAGCTGAAGATAGTCTGTCTCCCTGAAGCTGGAGGTGCATTCAAGGTAATGTAAACAGGCAAATTCTGAAGCAAATCGCAATTACAAGCCAAGGACAATATGACCCAGAAAGGGAGGAAGCTGCACTTTCATTCATCTTCATCAGAGCTGCTTGGAAAGAGGACTGACACTCAAGAAAATCTCTGTTGTATGACCAGCTAGTTACAAAATCAAGAAACAGGCATCAAAGGGAATAATTCTCAGATTTAACATTTTTAATATTAAAATATACAATGTGTAACAAAGGATAACAAGACAATGAAACATGAAATGATGGCAAATTGAAAGGAAGAGGATGAAAATTCAGAAAACACCAAAGAAAAATACCAGAATATGAACATACTGAACAAAGACTTTAACAAAAAAATACCTTAAAAATATTCAAAAAATAAAGGAAAATGCAGAGAAAGAACTAAGGGATAATAGAAAAACAATAAACAAGCAATATGAGAACCTTAATAAAGTTAATGACTTGGATAATTATAAATGCCAGCACTATTGTACTTTATTTTTTAGTATGTTACTCCATTTCTTACCATCTACAACTGCAAAAATACAAATATATAAAAATAATAAAAAAGAGTTTTTATGGCTAAGAGATTTCAAAGTGAGTTGGGAGGTCATTCTGGAGGTTATGCTTAGGCAGGTCTCAGACAAATTAGACCACCACTGTAATTAAACCTCAAACCACAGTACTCTCAAAGGCTGTAAGGACATCCAGACACCAAAAGTAAGGCAAACAGATTCATGAAATCAACACCATTTGGCGGGGCCTATTTGGGAAGATATGATCATCTTTTTCCCCAATATTAACATAATTAAACTCATTTATAATTCCCCTAATCATGATTCTTCTACTCTTTTTATTTGAACTGATGAATCTTCATATTGTTTGTATGCCAGTTGAGCCCTGAATCTCAGCCAAGTTGTGGCCAACTCCTACTCTCCAGTTGTTCAGGCTATGTTGCCATGGATAGCCAATAAAAACAATGATGGACAAATTCCATACCAAAAAAAACAGAGTATCTATAAATGCAAGTAAAATAATTCATTCCATCTGCCCCATTATATCTAGTCCCCTCTCACCCTGAAGCAGTCAGAGCAGACATCATCCCAAATCCCTCAAGATTAAGGAATGAACAATCATAAAGTTGGAGTGTAACTACAGACCAAAGTAGATTTATTGTTAATGTGGTTCTTATCTTGCATTAATGGAAGAGCTTGTAAGATTGATATAAAGATAGTGGTTGCCAGGGTTTCAGAAGCAAGAAGGAGAGATGAATGGTTGGAACACTGGGAATATTTTGGGTGGTGAGATTCTTCAATGCTTCAATATTGGTTCATCAACTGTAACAAATGTACCACACTAATCTAAGATGTCACTAATACTGTGTGTGGGTCTGTAGTTACACTCCAACTTTATGATTGTTCATTCCTTAATCTTGAGGGATTAAGAAATAACTACAGACCCTAATTAAATAAAAAAAGGACTATTAGATGATACAATGAGCAAATATATGCCAACAAGTTAGATTAACTAAATGACATGGACAAATACATAAAAATACC
>JAQZBX010059247.1:0-17561 GCA_029593785.1 Cabassous unicinctus | reverse complement strand
AAAAAAAAAACCTTCTAATGTTAGCAAAGAGCAGGATGTGGTAGAACAGAAGTGTTTAAAAATACATCGATACTTTTTTTTTCCTGATAACAAAAGTAGTGCTTGTTCCCTGTGAAAAATTTGAAAAACACTGGAACCCAAAGAAGAAAAAAGATCCTTTATAATCTCACCTAGTAGATACAACCATTGATCACATTTTCATGGGTATCTTGCTTATTAAACTATAGATGTGTAAACTACTTTTTCTCTAATAGTGACCAAGTTATAGTTTTTTTTTTCATTTCACTAAAGTAATCTGCACCATTGTTATTAAAAGCTGCCAAGTATTAATTGTTGGATATTGTGGCTGAACAGGGGGTATTTTTCAGTAACATTGAATTACTCCTAACCAAGAAGAACCAGTGTTAACTCGGCCCCTCGCCACAGCCTGGTGTTTCCCATGAAGCCTGGCCCTGGCTCCTTCCTTCCTGCCCGGCTGACAGCCAGGCCAGTTGGGTCTGGGGTGACTTTTGTGTATCAGGTTGGTTTGGACCTTGATCGGGAGCCATCTCAGAACTGCCCAGGTCCCACCTAGACCTGAGCCAAAGCTTTTTGAGTTCAAGTTCCCAACTTTCCTCCTCGATTGAGCATAACCACTGAGGTGGGAGCTAAAATTCCCTGTGGCCATCAGCTCTCCAGATATACCCAGCACCAGAAGAGTTAGAACCCTTTGTGCCCAGTAGTTCTAAGCTTCTGTGATTGGTGGAGAGAGTGCAGTGGGTTTCCCACGGGACCCTGGTACTAACTAGTCCTGCGGCCTTGGGAAGGGAAGCGAGTCTGAGCCTCAGTTATTTCCTCTGTAAAATGGAGATGGCTCTTCTCCAGCCTCTCAGGAAGGTGGGAGGATCAAGTGTGATGATGCAGATGAAAGAGCTTTCTCTGTGAACGGCAGTGCATCAGGCCAACCTATGTGATACTTGGTAATGAACCTCCTGATTCAGCCCAGTGAAAGGTTCTGACTCAAGTCTTGGTTGACCCCCCAGACAGAGCAGACTCATCGGCTGCATGAGCTTCGGGATGAAGTCCCTTCTGATTCCAGACAAGGTGGGTACTAGAGAAGATTCTAGCAGGTTCATCCTGCCTAGGTCAGGGCTAGTCCAGGCAGGGGCCTTTCTCTAGAGCACTTGGGTGGTGCCTCTGTCTGTGAGGTGGTGTCCCACTGAGAAAGGTGCCAGTGGCCTGATGACAGCACTGTGTTTGTCACCTGCCTGCCTGATGGCCTGGGTTCCCTTCTTGGCTCATCTTGTCTGAGAGTGATTGTCAGGAGGCCCCAAGTCCTCCCAGGAGGCTCTGGGTCTCGTGTCTGCCATTCAGGTCGCCTCTTGACATGGTCTCCCAGGTCTGATGTTTCTGGGTCTAGCCCAGGCTTGGGGATGGAGTGTGTAGTACCATCCACTATGGAGCTTTCCTTCAGGCTGGGTGAGGGCTCTTTGTCCTCTAGAGGCCACTCCCTCTAGGTGGCCTGTCCCTTATCCAGCTCCATTCACACTGCACCCTCCAAATGGAGCCTTTTGAGCAAGGACTGGACGTGCTTCTTTTGCACATCCATGGAAGTGTCCTGGTGGCCTTGCCACCCAGCTTTGTGTGCCGGTGGTGAAGTCTGGGGTGGGTGGCTGAGGACCAGCTACCTGCATGTTAATCGCTGTTGTCTTCTCTTGGCTGCAACCTCAGCTTCGTTCCTCCTTGGGGACTGCTCATGAGCCTCAGGATACCTACTTTCTGGCCTCCCTATCCCCGCCTCCCTCCCGCCCTCCTTTCCATTCTTTCAACAAGCATCTATTGGACTCCTAGCGTATACCAGTCACTTTCCAGGCATGGCCAGGAGCCTGTGCACAGCACAGTGAGGTAGGTAGGTGTGCACATAGGCAGTACTCCAGGGGTAAGTCACTGGGGATGTTCGGCAGAGGGACGACCAGCTCTGCTGCTTTCAGGGCAGGGAGGCCAGGGAGGGTCTCAGCTGCTGCTGGCTGCCCGGTCTGTGCCCTCTGCCTCTCTCTGAGCATGTCACACCCTTTCATGACAGGAGATCAGCGGCTGGTACTACCTTCTGGGGGAGGACCTGGGCCGGACCAAGCACCTGAAGGTGGCCAGGCGGCGGCTGCGGCCCCTGAGAGGTGCGTCCTACCGCTGCCAGCTCCTGCCCAGCTCCACGCCCCACCCAAGGCTTCTCCTGCCCCCTTTCTGGGCAGTAACACCAGTCCCTGTGTTTTGTGGCACCTGTCACTCTAGGGTACGATCAGGCCACTGGGTCCAGGGACTACTTCTATGAGCAGCCCGGTGAGAATGCGGCTTCAGGAATCCTCTTGCCCGTGACACCTTATTTATTTGGTGGGATTTACCTTGGAGGTGGTGATGAGCCCGACCCCCTGGCTCAGCTCCCCCACCTCTTGCTCACGGAAGGCTGGGTTTTGGAAGCTTCTGCACGGCCCCTTCCCAGGGATCTCCTCTGGGCTGACCTCAGGGCACACACCTCTGAACAGAGGGCATTTAGTGTGAGGTTCAGGGCCTGCATCTCATGTCCCCTTCAGCTCTGTCCTTCCCACCCATGGCCCTGGCTCCTGAGCGCCTGAGCCTTGGGCACCCCCTGATGCCAGAAGTGGCCTTGGCAGCCACTGCTGCCCCAGCCCTGCCCGCCGGGTGGTCTGTGGAACAGTCCCTGACATGCCAGCAGAAGCTTTTTGACTTCTCTGTTGCCTTCCAGACCCGCTGCTGAGAATGCCAGGAGGTGGGGACACTGAGAATGGGGAACAATTCCAGGTATGTGGGTGTGTCCTGGCTGGAGGTACCTGAGCCCTGTTCCTGGGGCTCTTACCTGCTCCTCCTCAGGCGCTTGGCCCAGCAGACCCCTAAACAGGGCAGCTTCCGGTGCCTGAGGCTCTGGTTCACGTGGTGCTTGGAAACTTGGCTAGTCAGGGATTCTGAGGGATTATTTTTTGTCTTTCCTAAGGCCTCTTATAGGAAGCATGTGCCTTTCTCGGGTTATTCATGGTTAGGGCAGGGATGGGATAAGAGCCAGTCGCATCTGAGGATGGAAGGGCCTGGCCCTCCCTGGCCTTCAGCCTCTGGAAGCCAAGTCCTCTCTTTCCCCCAGGTCCCCTGAGACCCTCTGTTTCCTCTAACACTGTGGCTAAGGCCCCCTCAGCTTAGGTGCGTCTGGGGTCAGGGAGCAATCAGGATACTGAATCTGAGGCCCATGGGTTTCACTCCATTAGGACTTTGAATCCAGAGAGGAACCTTCACTTAGGGATCTGGGAGAAGTCTCTGAAATTCACTGCATCTCTTGCAGGGTGTGGCAGGTGGTTTTCTCTCACAGGGAAGAGGGAACAACAAATTCCCAGGGATTGAGTATCCACTCCGTCCAGGGGCTGTTATTAGCTAATTGAATCCTCACGGCCACCTCTGAGGCAGTTGTGATTTGCCCACTTGACAGACGAGAATGTAAGGTCACTCTCCACGGCCACACAGCCAGCAAGTGGGGAAGGCGGAGCCAAGCCCGCTTGTCCGACTCCTCAGGGTCCTATCCCAAGTGGCCTTCTGTGTGCAGCCAAAGAGCTGAATTATAATTTTATTTCATTTAATTTTACTGTGCCCATGTGACTGGCTGACTGGCTACCATGTTGGACAGCAGAGTATTAGAGAATAACTTGCTAGGTTTCTGTTTCCTGTGGGCTCCAGTATCCCAGTAGGAGGTTCAAAGCGTTGCTCTGGCTTCAAGGCAGTGGGAGACCTGCAAAGACCTCTCTCCTTTTCTCTGCTCTTGCTGAGCGCAGAGAGGATGGCAGCCCCCCTGCTGATGTGTGGAGTCACTTGGACATCAGCACAACAGGTTTCTAGCTGGCGTGGGACAGCCCTGCTGCGTGCTGGATTCTGCATACGGGCCCCCATGGCTTTCCTAGGTCGGCACACTCAGAGATGTCAGCAGGGCTCGGCAGATTGGAGGTGATTGCCAGAAGGTGGGCTGGGGCTTGGGAAAGCCCCAGAGGTACCTGTCTGACTCCCTCTTGGGGCAGATGGAGACACAGAGGCCCAGAAACCTGGGGGAGCAGCCCATGGTCACACAGCAATCAAAGCTGGGCACTCTGGCATCAAGGATTTGAGTGGATGGGCTGCCCCAGGGGCTCGGGGCACGGCCTGAAGAGCTGGGTCCCCCATGTGCTGCTCTACAGGACGAGCCCTGGGAAACAAGACCTGGGCCTGGCCCCAGTCCACCCCTGGCCTGCTGGGGCCGTAACCCCTCTGGGCATCTGCTTCTTCCTCACCAATGATTTGGAAATCCCTTCCCGATTTGACTTCATGGCCTACCAGTCATCAGATCCCTGAAGCAGCCCACTTACATGGATGAGGAAACAGACTTGGCAGTCGCTGCTGAGTGGCAGGCAGGTCCTGTGATTCAAAGTGCTTTTTACTCCCTGTCTTGAGAGGGGATGTTTGTGGGTACAAACCCCCCCCAGGCAACCTTGGCTCTTTTAGGCTAAGTCAGTCCCGACATTTGCCTTGGGGACCCTGGGACTCACAGGGAGGTGTCGTTGTTAGAGAGCGGCCGTTTCCTGCCTGGGTTCCCGTCCAGCAAGGGGCGTTTGTGAGAACACTGGAATCGCAAAGTGGCCCATGGCGGAGAATGCAGCCAGAACAAAGCCGCCCTCTCCCCGCCGGGCCCGGGGAATACTAACTAGTTGACAGGAATTTTAATATAAAACTCTCCCTCTTCCTTGTCATTCCGAGGTTTCAGGAAGCCTTCGGGCTTATCGTGCAGAGGCACACAGTGCAGACAGGGCTTGGGGAGGTGAGAGGTGATTTCCTGCCATTCTTCTGCCGGGCGGCTTCCCAGGGCGCTCATGCCAGGCTGACGGGGCGCAGTGCGGGCTCCCGCTGCTGGGGGGAGAGCTGGGTTTTCATGGGGCGGCAGCCCAGGCAGGACCGCAGCCATGAACCGCTTCCATGGGCTCTGCAAGGTGTGTTCGGAGCGGCGCTACCGCCAGGTGGGTGCTCGCCCCCTTAGTGGGTCATGGGGTATACTTGGGGGCGGGGATGGGGGCTCACCCAAGCAGGACCCCTCCCCCCACAAGGCCTCCCCTGCCTCTTCCTGCTCCCAGTAGGTTCGTTTTGGTCTAGGTCATGGGTTCTTAACCTGGGGTCCATGGACCCGTAAGGATTCCGAGTAAAGATTTCAGGGGGTCCGAGAGTATGAACTGAAAAAAAATCAACTTATTATCTTTATTTTCTCTGACCTCTAACTGAAATCTAGCATTTCCTTCACTTACGAATGTATGCAATAAATAAATTACAGTAGTATTCATTTCACCTGACTGGCAAAGGGGTCCGTGGAACAAAAAGGGTTGAGAACCCCTGGTCTAGGTGGAGGGTAGAGGCAGGAGCTGGACCCCAGGACCGGCTTGTTACCTCCCGACCCCTCTAAGGGCAGAGGAGGCCAGCCCTGGGGTCACCCTCACCACTGACTGGGGGCTCTTGTGTGAGATTCTCTCGCTGATTTTCTCTTCATTTATATTTGGGGGAGGAGAGTGGGTTCAGAAAGGCATTCCAAGCTTGAGATTGGAAATGTTCTGGTCATTTGCTGACTTGGTCCCCTACTTCTGATGGGAAGACAGTGCCTGCTCCGGGCTCTGTGAGTCTGTGAGTGTGCAAGTGTTTTTGTATGAGTTGGCATGTCTGCTTGTGTTTGCGATAGAGTACATCTGTGTCTCTGTGTGCACACATGGTTCTCCTCCCCTGGCGCCCTGCTGCCTCGAGGTGGCTCAGGATTCCTTTGGCTTTGGGGCCCAGCTTCCCTGAGAGAGGTGGGCCTTACAGCCCCCAGACTTGCACCGTGGGGCAGAGTGGGAACGACAGCCCGGGTCACCCCCCCAAGTCCCTCTGAAACTATGAATTTTCTTATAAAGGCCAGGGAGGTCCAGATTTTGGGAATGTCCAAGTCAGAAGGGATCTCAGAAATTGTTCCAATTTTAAAAATACAGGAGAATCCCTCTGCTTGTCGTAGTGACCAGGCCAGAATCTGGGTCGCCAGCTCCTTCTGATATGCAAGTCTCAGGTCCTGGGTTGGTGCCCAGAGGCACCTTCAGCTAGCGGACCTGACTGCTGTCCCTCCTTCCCTCTCCAGCTCTCAGCTCCCACCCCGTATGGCCCCACTCTGTGCTTCTTGGGCGGGCAGAGCAGCACCTGCTCACCAGCTGTTGTGTGGTGGAGTGGTGAGGCAGATGAGGTGTCCGGAGTCCTTGGGACTCTAGGGCCAGAAGACCAGGGACACAGCTGGCCCCTGGAGTGGCCAGGTCTGAGTGTGGGCTGGACTGGAGGTCTGGGACCCAGAGTTCAAGGCTGATCATGCGTGAAAACCCAGCCCTGGGTTGAGCACACCAGCTTTTTGTCAGATCTGGGGCTCTGCCCCCCTTTAGCAGCGGCTCTTGAGCAAGTCACTTTCCCTCTCTGAGCCCGAATTTCCCTGTCTGTAAGAGGGATAAGAATATCCACCAAATGGGGTTATGTGCGTTAAGTACCTGTTTGGACAGACAGGACGTGTTCAATAAGTGGTGGCAATTGGAATCAGGGGTGCTTTAGTCTAGGCCTGATGGAGGGCCAGGAACCGACAGGAGAGCAGAAAGCGGTGCTGGCACTGGGAGGCCTGGGAGCAGGGGCAGTTCCTGCCCTGGACAGGAAAGAGCAGGAACCACCTCCAGGAAGGAGAGCCTCTGTCGGGAGCCACCAAGGCCCAGAGTTGGGCCGGGCCACTCCCCTCACCTCCTGACCCACCCGAGGTCAGAGAGGAGGGCTGAGCTCTGGGCCCACCCCTTACTCACTTCAGGTCTCAGTCTCTCTCTCTGTAAAATGGACACACTAAAACGAGCCCTGATTCCTCCCAGGTCCTCTGGACAGTATCCTCTCAACGTGATTTTGCTTCTGTCACGCTGGCCTCCTGACACCTGTTCTCTTCCCCTCCCCCACCCCTGGCGGGGTTGGACGGTTGTCTGGACGGGCTCTCCCGAGGCTGGTGCCCAGGAGAGTGGAGGGGTCTCCAGTCCACAGTCCCACCTGGACGAGGGAACCAGGCCGTGGGACGGGGAGGCTATTTTGCTGGAGCATATTCATTGTCTCTAGGAGCAACTCTGGGGCCAGTGCCCCAACTTAGTTTTGAGCCCAGGGGTGGGGGGAACCGTTTTGCAGAGCTAGCACCCCAAGAGGAAGGGCTGTGGCCCCTTGGTGGGCTAGAAAGGCTTTGGAATCCCAGCATCTGCTAGGGTTGAGGGGTGGGTTGCGAGGCCCCATCAAAACCCCTGCTGGGCCCTTCAGACACCTTCCCCTCACTTTCGGTCTCGGTCTCTGTCTCGGGCTGGGCCCGGCCACCAGGGCTGCTACTCTCCTGTAGCTTTCTGTGCTCACTCTAGGGTTTGTTTTTCTTTCTTTCTTTCCATTTTTTTCTCTTCCTGTCTTAGCTGCGTGTTTTCCCAGAATTCTTATGGGAACGGGGTATTTTCCTGCCCCCTCCCCCTTCCCCTTGTCTGTCAGGTTTCCTGTTTTACAAACTCTCTTTGAATCCAGGCCCAGGGCTGGTGGGAAGCAGAGCCTGGGGCCGGCAGCTTCCAAGGCCTCAGGCACCCTGGGTCTCTTGCCCCGCCCCTTCCTCCTGCCTGGCCTTTGGGGCAGCCAGCAGGTGAATGCCAGTGCCCGGCCTTGAGGTGCCTGCTGAGCTGGCTGCTTCTTCAGCCTGCCAGGGACGCTCTCTCCCTGCCTCGCCAGGGCCCCCTCCAAGTCCCTCTTCTCCTCGGGGTCTCTTAGGACCCCAGTGAACTCCTTTTCTAACTTTGCAGCCTCAGGTCTGCAGCTCTCATATACCTGCTCTGAGTGACCTTGACTCGCTCTTTGGGTGGGCAGAGGCTAGGCCTTCTGCACCCCCACCCAAAACCTAATTGGGGGCAGCTGCAGAGGGGGAGTGCAGTGAGGCTGAGCCAGTGGGCCACCCTGCACCTTGGCAGTTTCCTTCTGCTGGCAGGACCCTGACAGGCCGTCCTCACTAACTTAGACTTGGCTGAGCTCCTGCTGTGCACCAAGCTCTCGTGTTTTTTGCTCCCTCTTTCCTTTGGAGGGGTCTGTGTATCCTTGTGCCCCTCTGGGAGCCAGAGACCAAGGCCTCAGGCCTTTGTAACTCAGCAGAGCCTGGCATGCAGTAGGAACTCAATAAATGCTTTGAAAAGAGCATCCAGAGGTGTGTCCCAGGCCCTCCCCACATTGGCCTGGGCTTACCCCCTGCTTGGCCCAGAGCCCTGGGCTGAGATAGGGACAGCGAGGGACTGGCCAGCCTCCTCCTTGGCTCTACTTCCCTCGGAGAGAGGGTGGCTGTGGGGTGGGGCCTCTGGCTCCCCAATCTAGCAGCGGAGGCAGCATGGCCTCGTAGCTTCTGGAAGTAACTGGGCAGGACTGTGTCCTAGATCACCATCCCGAGGGGGAAGGACGGCTTTGGCTTCACCATCTGCTGCGACTCTCCAGTCCGAGTCCAGGCCGTGGATTCCGGTAAGTGAGTGACCTGGGAGGTGCCCAGCCCTCCTTGCCTGCTACTGGGCTTTGCAGGCAGCGTTTGGAACTGAACAGGGAGCCCCGAGCTAGAGCAAAGCATCCTGGGTTTTCAAAACGAAGAGAATAATATTTTTAAATGACCACGGATGACACTAAGGTTTATGAAAATATACCCATTCTTTTTTTTTTTTTTAATCAAAATGAAAATAAGTTTTTATATTTGGCTGCCTCTCATTTTGAACAGGAATGAAACCTGTATGTTCAGTAATGGCTGCACTGGAAAATGAGAGTCGTATAGTAACTCTATTTGCAATCAGTATTTTCATCTTTTTCAAGCCTGATGAACATCTAGAATAGTCATTCTTTCCCTGCTTTTCACAAATAAAAGATGTAGCATGGGTCTGGTACTCAATGAATGCTGCTGAAGGAATGAATGAAGCCAGGCAAGAAAAAGGGCTCTTGTGGGGTTGGAGGCCCTGGGGATAAAATGAGGATCCTGGGTGGAGAGAGTGGACAGCAGAGAGGTGAGTCAGCACTAAGGTGGGGCAGAAGGGGAGGGGAGAGCCTCCCGTCAAGGCCCCCTGAGGGCCACCGAGTCCAGCCCCTCTCTTCCCAGATCAGGAAACCTAGAGCCCAGTCCTTGCCCGTGGCACTTGGAGGCAAAGACTCCAACTCCTTGGAAGGGGTCTTGGGCTTCGGGAGCCCCTGAGTGGCTTTTCTTTGTCCTGGCAGGTGGCCCAGCAGAGCGAGCAGGGCTGCAGCAGCTGGACACGGTGCTGCAGCTGAACGAGAGGCCTGTGGAGCACTGGAAATGCGTGGAGCTGGCACACGAGATCCGGTGACAGGCCTCAGGCTGGCAGCACACCCTCCCCACCCCAGCCCTGCTATTGCCTCTCCCCACTCTGCCCCGCTGGGAGCAACTCACCTTGCTCCTCAGGGAATCAGTCTCTAGGCCTGGAAATGGAAGGTTCAGGCTCAGAGCGGTTTTGGATCCCAGAACAAACAGACTGGCAGAAGCTTCACGACATGGCTCCAGGAGGGCGCTTTCATTTTGGCGAATTATTTTTGCTAAGAGCTAAGCTCACTGGTTTTTAACCGAAGAATGTGTAGATGTTGCAAATATTTAAACTGCACAATGAAATTGAAAATGTTTGCGTTGCTTGCTTAAATTTTGATGCCTTGGGATAAAACCCTAGTGGCCCCATTTTGGGTGGGCCTCTGGGATCGACTAGATGAGGGTGTGTTTGTTACTGCTTGCTTGTATTCTGCTCATGGTGACATCGCTAGTTGAATATGGCACTCTTTTCTATCTAACTTGGCCTTGGCCTTGGGGTCCTTCTCAGCCACTGCCCGTTGATTAAAATGGGCCGAAGACTACCTTTTGCCGCATCTGCTTTAGATGGCATCTAACAGCCCTTCCTGCCCTTCTCCTTTGCATCTCCTTCTTCCTCCTCCCTGTCTGCTTCCTCCTTCCCCACTCTCCTCCTCTGTCCCTACAGACCCCCACCCTGGCTGCCTTTGGTCTCCCCCAGGCTGAACTTCCCTGTGTGCCGCCCAACTTCCAGGAGCTGCCCCAGCGAGATCATCCTGCTCGTGTGGCGCATGGTCCCCCAAGTCAAGCCGGGGCCAGATGGCGGAGTCCTGCGGCGGGCCTCCTGTAAGGCGATGCATGACCTGCAGTCACCCCCCAACAAGCGGGAGAAGAACTGCACCCATGGGGCTCAGGCCCGGCCCGAGCAACGCCACAGCTGCCACCTGGTGTGTGACAGCTCGGATGGGCTGCTGCTCGGCGGCTGGGAGCGCTACACCGAGGTGGCCAAGCGTGGCGGCCAGCACACCCTGCCTGCACTGTCCCGGGCCAGTGCTCCCACCGACCCCAACTACATCATCCTGGCCCCCCTGAATCCTGGAAGCCAGGTATGGACGGCTGGTTCGGCGAAGGAAAGGGGCATTGGGTCTCTGTTCTAGCCCAGGAAGACCCGAAGGCTCAAAATTGTGTTGTAGGGAGCCCACAAGGGGCTGGAGGTATCCAGTCAGGAGGAGAGGGGAAGCGGGTGGGGTACGTGTGAGCCTGAGTCTCGGCAGGGCTTTCCTGGGCAGAGAGAGCAGGTGGGTGTATGTGGTCTCAGGGCACAGATCCAGAACCAGTGTGTGTGGGGGGACTGTCCCAGGGTGGAAGATTTCAACTCAGTAGAAGGGAAAGTTTTCTAACCATACATGTGTTTCCACGTGGAATGGGCTGCCTCGGTAGGCAGTGAGCGCCCTGTCACAGGAAGTATGAAGGCAGATACTGGATGATTACATGTTGGGATGATGTCGTACATTTCCCAAAACATTAGTCCTACGAGGTGCTCTGGGAAAGATCGCTTCCTCTGCTGGGAGATTCCCAGTGCCCATTAGCCTATTCAAAGCTCTCAGGGCATCCTGCAGTACAGAAGGCAGATGCCTTTGTTTGACCCAGCATTTTCCAAACTTACCTGACAGTGGTACCCCTTCTGGCCTGGTTCTTAGTGTCCCATGGAATGCATTTTGGAGCAAGCTGCTGTAAAGAATGTTGGAGAATTGGCCAAGGGGTTAAAAAGCCTCTTCCAACTCTAACTTTCTGGGATTGCATGTTCCCTTCAAGCCCCCCTCTCAGCTGTTTTCCCCTCTTGGCCTCAGGTGGTCTACTTCCTAGCCAGCCCCCCGCCCCCCCCCATCCAGGCCTTAGTGTCCAGCAGCCTCTTTGACCTGTCCTGCCCCACTCCTGGGGCTGAGATGGTTCTCTCTTTCCCTTGCAGCTGCTGCGGCCTGTGTACCAGGAGGACACCATCCCTGAAGGTGAGCTTGCTTTGCTGCTGTGCCCCCTGAGCCCCAGAGAAACATCCGGCCAGCTCCTCCTTTCATTTCAAGGTCCCCTGGCATATAGACAGAGGCTCTTTCTCCTCTCTGTTCCTTTCCTCCCTCACTGAACCAGTATCTTTCTTCCTAGGAGACTGAACTAAGAAGGAAGAGAAGGATCTTACCAGAGCAGCCTAGGAGACAGGGTCTTCAGGACTCAAGCATCCAATTGTGATTCATTCCATTTTACTGAGCAACCAGTATAATTAGGTGCTCCAGGTGGTGTAGTTCAGGCTTGCATGGAAGGGAGGCAGGGAATTTGGAGCTGGAAGGTCCAAAGTTTGAATTTCAAGTTCTTACATGGACATTCCCTCATTGAGCCTCAGTTTCTTATCTATTAAATGGGACTTGTAATTCCTATCTCAGAGGGTAGTTGAGAGGATTAAATTAGATGGTGGTGAGTAGTAGCCTGTGCTGTGTCAGCTGCTATGCAGCAGGCAGTTGTCTTTGAAGTGCAGAGGTGTCTCTGCTGGTTGAACTGGTTCTTCTCCTGGGGCCTTTAAAGGAAGGTAGTTCCTGGCCAGGGATAGAAGCTGGGCTCCAAAACAACTCCTCTCAGAAAGCCTGAGATATCAGTCTGGATGCTGGAGCTTGCCATCCCCTGGTAACCTGTATTCTAGATTCTGACTCTATGAGTTTGCTTATTCTAGTTAATTCATATCACTGAGATCATACAGTATTTGTCCTTTTGTGTCTGGCTTTTTTCACTCAACATAATGTCTTCAAGGTTCATCCGTGTTGTTGCATGTATCAGAACTTCACTTCTTTTTATGGCTGAATAACATTGCATTGTATGTTTATACCACATTTTGCTTATCCTTTTATTGGTTGATAGATACTTGGGTTGCTTCCATCTTTTGGCAATTGTGAATAATGCCACTACGGACATTGGTGTGCAAGGATCTGAGTCCTCCTTGCTTTTAATTCTTTGGGGTATATACCTAGAAGTGGGATTGCCAAGCCACATGTTAATTCTATACTTTGCTTTCTGAGGAACTGCCAAACTGCTTCTACAGAGACTGCACCATTTTAAATTCCCACCAGCAATGAAGGATTGTTCTTATTCCTCTGCATCCTCTCCAACACTTGTAATTTTCAGTTTGTTTTTTTTTTAACATTAGCCATTCTAGTGGATGTGAAATGCTGCCTCATTGTAGTTTTGGTTTGTATTTACCTAGGGGCTAATAATGTTGAGCATCTTTTCATGTGCTTATTGACTCCATAGATTTTTGGAATGACTGACTCCAATTGCCTCTAAGATTTATTTATTTATTTTATTTATTTATTCCCCCCTTGCTGCTTGTGCTGCTGTGTCCATTCGCTGCGTGTCTTCTCTGTGTCTGCTTATCTCCCCCTTGCTGTGAGGTCTTGCTGCATCAGCCCACGGCGCCGCGCCAGCCGGCCTGCCCTCACAAGGAGGCCTCGGGACGCGAACCCGGGCCTCCCATATGGTAACCGGGGACTCTATCCACTGAGCCACACCCGCTTCCTCCAATTGCCTCTAAGGCAGGGGTTTCTGGGAGTCCATGAGCTTGAATTGAAAAAAAGTCAACTTAATAGCTTTATTTTCTCTGACCTCTAACTAAAATCTAGCATTTCCTTCACTTATGAATGTATGCAATAAATAAATTACAGTAGTACTCATTTCACCTGACTGACAAAGGGCTCTGTGGAACCAAAAAGGTTGAGAACCCCTGCTTTAAGGATTTGAAGGCTGGCCATGGCATTAGGGAGCACGGCGTCTCCCTCCAGGTGGAAAGTGATGTCACCCGTAGTGGGTGAATGCACATGGGCTGGTTGGTCTGGGATCTATTCCCTCTTGGCCCAAGAGAAACTTCTATGTATCCCTTATATCTCCCAACCTGTAGTCATTTCTTGAGTCTCCAAAGAGAATATAATACTTTGAGAACCAAGAAGGGCACAGTCTAAACCATGGTGGAAGGGGCAAGCAAAGAAATGACAATGGCCACTTTTTGAATGCATTGTAGTAAGATCTTGACTTGACTTTATGTGTTCTTCATAGTAACATGGGTATCCAAAGACATCCTTGCTCTTTACCAGGAATCAAGTCTTCCTAGCTCCCAGTCCTGGGGTGCAGAGGAAGGGGTGACATTCAGGGCTCAGAGCTTCCCTTAAACCACGTTGGGGTTCTCCAGAGGTTAAGGCTCCCCCAGGACTGCCAAATTCTTGGTGCCCCTCCTCTGGCTGGGCTGCCTGGCTGCCTTTCAGGAAAGCGGGTTGTGCCACCCTGAGTTGAATAGAGTCTGGAGCCCTTCCGGGGTCTGGGGCTGCCTGCCTGCTCGTGGTTGGCATGTTCCCGGAGCCTCTGTCGCCCTCAGTATTGTCTGCTGTCCCGTCAAGGCGGCCCGGCCTCAGATTCTCTACCGCCGGGGCGAGATGGCTGCCAGGGCTCGCCTCGGAAGCTGTGAGCAAAGACGTGTAATTACTGGGTTTGGTCAGTGAGGCTGGTGTTAGAGAGAAAGGGGGTGATATGGAGGTTTGGATTTGAGGTAGTGAGAGGTAGCAGGCAGGACATAAAAGCGTTTGCCTTCCCAGGGCTCAGGAGCTGGGTTGTAGCCTGGACTGTTTTAAAAAAGCTTCCTCCAAAATTAGTTTTGTAGAGCCACACCCACTTGCCACACAGTAAACAGGGCTGTGTGGACTGGGGACCATAAGGCATGGCTGCCACGTGGGTAGGGTTGGTCCTGCCCTGCACCATTTACTAGCCAAGTCACCCAACCTTCCAGCCTCAGTTGCCTTGTCTATAAAATGGGGGTCCGCAGACCATTCCTACCTGAAGGCAGAGGTGTGGGTCAAGGTCAAGTGTATGACTCTCTAGGACCCACGCTAAGATCCTATGACAGCCCTGTGCAGGTCGGCTAGGAAAAGGAAGACAGGGATGTTTTTAAGAGTCTGAGACTTGGGGACCCAGGGCCCAGATTTTGGCATCTGCAAACAGTACCCTTCTTTGATTTTGGTCTGTTTGCTCCCAGTCCTCTGCATGGGTTTGCTTTCTCTGTGCTGAGCTTGGCCACGTTTGACTGCCTAGTTCCAGGCTGACCCTGTGGCCCATTCCCAGGTGGGGTTGAGGCTTAGCAGTCCTGCCTGTCCCACTGGCACAGCATTCGGTGAATCGTCCAGCATCTCGGAGTTTGTAGCCATACCCTGCACACTCATGGTCCCATACCATCCACAAAGCCCTTCCCATCTGGTTTCTTGTGCCCTGGAGCAGGCAGGGCAGCCATGTGGCATCTCCATTTCAAAGTGGAGAAAACTCTGGAGTGGGGGTGGGACTGGGGGTGGGGGAAGAACCTGTTCAAGGTCTCATGGCCTGTCTCTGGGGAGTTCAGTGCTCAGATTCCAGTGACTTGTATGGCTCAAAACGCAATGCAGATCTTGAGACCTGGCATGGGTTCTTTCAGCCAAGGGTCTGTGGCACCACAGACCCTGCCAGGGCCTGATGTCCAGGGCCAGATCGGATGAGGAGCTGCGAAGTGCCTTCCGTGCCCCCGCCCCTCCTGCCCACGACCTGGGCCCGTGCTCCTTCCCCTCCTCTCTGAGTGACTTGCTGAAGAGGCAGGAAGTGGTTTAAGTCATTGTGGTTTGAGTGCTGCCCCAGGATGCGACTGGGCTCGGTGGTCACTTGGAGGGGGTAGTCACCTTGTTTTTCTCACCCCGCTCGGTGAGAAGGAGCAGCACAGGTGGGTGGAGGAAGCAAGTATGAAACCTTCTGAGCTGAATTTTCCCTCTGAGGCCATGGGCCTCGCGTTGCCGGGGAGCTCCCCGAGCTGTGAGTGGAGTCAGGCCACATGCTCACCTCCTTGGCTTCCAGGGCTGGGGGTGGCAGGAGGAGGCCCAGCCCTGGGCTGGCTTCTCTGTTTGGGGAGGGCATGGTCAGGTGCCCAGCTGGCAGCAGGAACCCCTTGGATGGGCGTCCAGGTGTGTGGGGGGGCCCAACTGCTCGCGCCCAGGAATCCCTGACTTTTTAGCTACTCTGTGTTTTGTTCCTCTTCCAGTTTGATGGAACATGATAAAGACCTGTTCACCAAGGTCTTGGATGAGGGCCAGTGATGTCCAAGAGTGTCCCCGTAAAGAGGGACCTCTGTCGTTGCAGCCTTCTGCTCCTCCCTGGGGCAGCCCTTGTTTCTCCCTTTCTTTCTCTTCTCCTCCTCTCTACTTATTTTTTGGATTAGAATAATTTGTGAGTTGGTGGCCAAGCCAGGAGTACTTTCTGGATAGGGCAAGGTTTCCCAGATTCCCTTGGGGCACCAGGTTACTCTTCTTTTCAAGGGGGAGGAATCATAACAACAAAAACAATAATGAATTTGCTGCTAACTTAAAAAAAAAAGATTTATTTACTTATTTTTAACCCCCCACCCCCACCCCCAGATGGCTCTCTCGTCTGTCTGCTCATTGCTTGCTTGCCTTCTCCAGGAGGTACCGGGAACCAAACCCAGGATCTCCCACATGGTAGATGAGTGTCCAGTGGCCTGAGCCACATCTGCTTTCTGCGGGCTGTGGTGTCTGCTGGCTTGTGGCTCTGCTTGTTTAGGTGTCTGCTTGTTGCAGTGGTGTGGTGTCTGTTTATCTTCTCTAGGAGGCACCAAGACCTGAATTGGGACTTCCCATGTGGTAGGCGGGCGCCCAACTGGTTGAGTCACATCCGCTTCCCTCACCACTAACTTTCATTGCACATGTGCTAGGTCCCAGGGACTATTCCCTTAGAGCACTCCATTGGCTCATCCCATCCTCCCAGGCAGCACTCTTGTTACACTGGGGGAAGCCAAGACCCTGAGGATGAAGTAGGTCTCCCCAGGCCACGAAGCTTGTGCATGGCACGCGGGATCTGAGCATAGTCGTCTGGCTTCTGAGCCCGTACCGTACCAAGGACCTGAGCAGCAAGTGACCCCTCTTCTTCCAGACCAACGTCAGGGAGCCAGGCTGCTCCAGCTCCCTGGCTAGTGTGGGGAGGACCCCAGTACATCCTGGGGAAGCCTCCGACTCTGCTGCCGCTGCAGGAACATGAGCTCCAGTCCCACTGGCTGTGGGCCCTGAAGGGTGAGGGGCGATGGATGGAATGGGAAAGCTGGGCCCGTAGTGTGCAGGGAGTGGTGGGGACGGGAGGGAAAGTGGGGAGCAGGTGTCCTGCTGCCTGGGCCATCACTGCTCTGCTCCAACTGATGGTTCCATGTGGGAATGTGGGCCCAGGGAGGTCAGAGCTTCTGATTTTCAAACAGGAGAGATTTCCTGATTTTGAAAGTGTGAGGCCGAACAAAACACACCCAGGGGTCTGATTCAGGGCTTGTCTCACCCACTTAGGACTGCTGCCTCAGGCCTAGTTGGTGGTTCCCAGCTCCATCCAGGCCCTGGAGTTGCTTGTTTCCTTGTCAGTATCTCTCACTAGAGTATGAGTGACTTCCTTGAGCCTGAAGACTTGACGCCTGAAGCCTCCTTGCATTCTTAGTGTCTTGTTTAGGGCCTGGCACCTAGTGCATATTCAGCAGATGGCTCTTGACCGAATGAGTCTGCGTTCCCTGTTTCCATAGAGGCGGCGGCTTTGCAGGGTGACGGACGTATCTCAGAGCCCCCTATGTCTGTTCCGCAGAATCAGGGAGTCCCAGTAAAGGAAAGTCCCACACAGGCCTGGGGAAGAAGTCCCGGCTGATGAAGACAGTGCAGACCATGAAGGGCCACGGGAACTACCAGAACTGCCCCGTCATGAGGCCGCACGCCCCACACTCGAGCTACGGCACTTACGTCACCCTGGCTCCCAAGGTCCTGGTGTTCCCCGTCTTCGTTCAGGTGAGCTGATGCTGGGCCCCAAGGTTCCCTCAGGTGGAAACAGGAGGGGATTTTGCCCAGGGTCACAGGGAAGGTGCCTCTCCCCAGGGCTGAGGGCCCCTTTGGGGCAGGAGAAGTAACTTCTGATGCTCAGGGCTCTGGGCACGCCGAGGGGCCGGAGGCTTCCAGGAGGAGGAACAGGAAAGTGGGGCCGCTCCTACTGCCTCCCTTGCCCTGGGGTGGGGCAGGTGCTCTACAGTTTCCTCGTTAAGTGGCCCTCCCCTGCTCGTTGGGATGCCACTGGGCCCGTTTTCTGAGTCCCTGCCCCCTTGTGCATCCGT
>JAQZBX010059246.1:6468-17660 GCA_029593785.1 Cabassous unicinctus | reverse complement strand
AAAAAAAAAAAAAAAAAAGAAGACATTGAGCGAATGCAAAGAAGAATTTGGAAAACTGAACAGAAAAGTAACAGAGCTCATGAGAATGAAAGACACAATAGGTGAGAACAAAAACACATTTGAGGCATACAACAGCAGACTCGAAATGGTAGAAGAAAGAATAAGTGATACTGAAGACAGAACAGCTAAAATTGAAGAAAGTAAAGAAAAGAGAGAGAAAAGAATGGAAAAAACTGAGAAGGGGCTCAGAGAGTTGAATGACAATACAAAACACAACAACATACATGTCATGGAAGTTCCAGAAGGAGAAGAGAAGGGAAAAGGGGCAGAAAGAGTATTTGAGGAAATAATAGCTGAAAATTTCCCAATTCTCATGAAAGAAATGAACTTACATGTCCAAGAAACACACCATACCCCAATCAGAATAAATCCAAATAGACCTACTCCAAGACACATACTACTCAGAAAGTCAAATGTCAAAGATAAAGAGAAAATTCTCAGAGCAGAATTTGCAAGAGAGTTTACAAAAAAAGAATCCACCTTTGCAGGAAATACTAAAGGAAGCCTTAGAACCTGAAAGAAAAAGACAGGAAAGAGAGGCTTGGAGGAGTATAGAAGAAAGAATAGCAGAAAGGATAAACAAAAGAGTAAAAAGACTGACAAAAATAAGATGACATATGAAAATCAAAGAATAAAATGGAGGAAGTAAATAGTACATTTACAGTTATATCATTGAATGTAACTGGATTAAACTCCCCAATCAAAAGATACAGGCTGAGAGAATGGCTCAAAAAACATGAGCCATCCATATGCTGCTTACAAGAAACTCACCTTAGATCCAGGGATACAAACCAGCTGAAAGTGAAAGGTTGGAAAAAGATACTCCACGCGAATAGTAACCAGAAAAGAGCAGGGGTAGCTATACTAATATCAGACAAAACAGACTTTAAATGCAAAAAAGTTATAAGAGATACAGAAGGCCATTATATATTAATAAAAGAGACAGTTCACCAGGAAGATATAACAGTCATAAATACCTATGCACCTAACCAGGGTGCCCCAAAATACATGAGACAAATTCTGGCAAAACTGAAGGGAGATATAGACATTTCTACAATAATCATTGGAGACTTCAACACGCCACTCACATCATTAGATAGAACAACTAGACAGAAGATCAACAAGGAAACAGGGAACTTGAACAACATGATAAACAAGTTAGACCTAACAGACATATACAGAACACTGCATCCAAACTTAGCAGGTTACACATTCTTCTCAAGTGCCCATGGATCTTTCTCCAGGATAGACCACATGTTAGGTCACAATGCAGCTCTCAGTAAGTATAAAAAGATTGAAATTATACAAAGCACCTTCTCAGATCATAATGGAATGAAACTGGAAATCAATAATAGACAGGAAAAAAGTAAATTCGCAAATGTGTGGAGGCTGAACAACACACTCCTAAATAATCTGTGGGTCAAAGAAGAAATTGCAAGTGAAATCAGTAAATATATTGAGACAAATGAAAATGAGAACACAACGTATCAAAACTTATGGGGTACAGCGAAGGCAGTCTTGAGAGAGAAATTTATAGCCCTAAATGCCTATATTAAAAAACAAGAAAGAGCTAAACTCAAAGATTTAACAGAACAACTAGAGAAACTAGAAAAAGAACAGCAAATCAATCCCAAAGCAAGCAGAAGGAAAGAAATAATAAAGATTAGAGCAGAAATAAATGAAAATGAGAACAGAAAAACAACAGAGAAAATCAACAAAACCAAAAGCTGGTTCTTTGAGATCAATAAAATTGACAAATCCCTAGCTAGATTAACAAAGAAAAAAAGAGAGAAGATGCAAATAAACACAATCAGAAATGAAAGGGGGGAAGTTACAAATGACCCCACAGAAATAAAAAGAATCATAAGAGGATATTATGAGAAACTATATGCTAACAAACTAGACTACCTAAATGAAATGGACAAATTCCTAGAAACAACCAACCAACCTACACTGACGCTACAAGAACTTAACAAATCAATCATATTTAAGGAGATTGAATCCGTCATCAAAAATCTCCCAGCAAAGAAAAGTCCAGGACCAGATGGCTTCACAGGTGAATTCTACCAAGCATTTAGAAAAGAATTAACACCAATCCTGTTTAAACTCTTCCAAAAAATTGAAGAGGAAGGAAAATTACCCAACACATTTTATGAAGCCAACATCACCCTAATACCAAAGCCAGATAAAGACACTACAAAAAAAGAAAATTACAGACCAATCTCTCTACTGAACATAGATGCAAAAATTCTCAACAAAATACTTGCAAATCGAATCCAACAGCATATCAAAAGACTTATACAACATGACCAAGTGGGATTTATTCCTGGTATGCAAGGTTGGTTCAGCATAAGAAAAGCAATCAATGTAATACACCACATTAACAAATTGAAGGGGAAAAAAACCACATGATCATCTCTATAGATGCAGAAAAAGCATTTGACAAAATACAGCACCTTTTCCTGATAAAAACACTTCAAAAGACAGGAATAGAAGGAAAATTCCTCAATATGATAAAAGGCATATATGAAAAACCCACAGCCAACATCATACTCAAAGGTGAAAGGCTGAAAGCTTTCCCTCTAAGATCGGGAACAAGACAAGGAGGCCCACTGTCACCTTTGTTATTTAACATTGAACTAGAAGTTCTAGCTAGGGCAATTAGACAAGAAAAAAAATTAAAGGCATCCAAATAGAAAAAGAAGAAGTAAAACTCTCACTGTTTGCAGATGACATGATCCTGTACTTAGAAAATCCTGAAGTATCCACAACAAAGCTACTTGAGCTAACAAATGAGTTCAGCAAAGTGGCAGAATACAAGATCAACATGCAAAAATCAGTAATGCTTTTATACACTAGTACTGAACAATCTGAGGAGGAAATATTGGGGAAAATTCCATTTTCAATAGCAACAAAAAGACTCAAATACCTAGGAGTTAATTTAACCAAACAAGTCCAGAACCTATATGCAGAAAACTACAAAACAATGCTAAAAGAAATTTTAAAAAGACCTAAACAAATGGAAAGGCATTTTATGTTCATGGATTGGAAGAATAAATATCATGAAGATGTCAATCTTATCTAAACTGATCTATAGATTCAACGTAATACCAATCAAAATCCCAACAGCTTACTTTACAGAATTGGAGAAGGCAATTACCAAATTCATTTGGAAGGGTAAGTGCACCCAAATAGCCAAAAGCTTTCTAAAAATGAAGAGCGACATGGAAGGAATTTTACTGCCTGATCTTGAAACATATTACAAAGCTACAGTGGTCAAAACAGCATGGTACTGGCATAAAGATAGACACATTGATCAGTGGAATAGAATTGAGAATCCAGAAATAAACCCTCACCTATACAGTCAACTGTTTTTTGACAAACCTACCAAGGCCATGTTAACGGGACAAAACAGTCTCTTCAACAAATGGTGTTGGGACAACTGGATATCTAAAACAAAATAATGAAAGAGGACCCCTATCTCACCCCCTATACAAGAATCAACTCAAAATCGATCAAAGACCTAAATATAAAAGCCAGGACCATAAAACTACTAGAAGAAAATGTAGGGAAACATCTTCAAGAACTTGTAGTAGGTGGTGGTTTCTTGGACCTTACACCCAAAGCACATGCAACAAAAGAAAAAATAGATAAATGGGACCTCCTCAAAATTCAACACTTTTGCACCTCAAAGGACTTTGTCAAAAGGGTGAAAAGGCAGCCAACTCAATGGGAGAAAATATTTGGAAATCACATATCTGATAAGGGTTTAATATCCAGGATATATAAAGATTTACAACTTTATATTACAACTCAACAGTGAAAAAACAAATGACCCAATTAAAAAATGTGCAAAAGACTTGAATAGACAATTGTCCAAATAAGAAATACAAATGGCAAAAAAACACATGAAGAAATGCTCAATATCACTAATGATTAGGGAAATGCAAATCAAAACTACAATGAGATATCATTTCACACCTATCAGAATGGCCACTATTAAAAAGACAGAGAACTACAAGTGTTGGAGAGGATGTGGAGAGATAGCAACACTTATTCACTGTTGGTGGGAATGCAGAATGGTATAGCCACTTTGGAGGACTGTTTGGCAGCTCCTAAAGAAGTTGAATATAGACTTGCCACATGACCCTGCAATACCACTACTGGATATATACCCAGAAGAACTGAGAGCAGTGACATGAACAGACATCTGCACACCGATGTTCATAGCAACATTATTCACCATTGCCAAAAGTTGGAAACAACCCAGGTGTCCATCAACAGACTAATGGATAAACAAACTGTGGTCTATTCACGTGATGGAATATTATGCAGCTATAAGAAGAAATGAAGTCATAAAGCATATTACAACATGGATGAACCTGGAGGACATTATGTTGAGTGAAGCAAGCCAGACACAAAAGGATAAATACTGTGTAATTGCATTACTATGAACCAAATATATCGTGTAACATATTTTTTGATTCAAAAAAAAATTTATATGTATCCAGTACATTTAATTGAGAAATGTATGTATTTCTTCATCTGTGTTTACTTTTTAGTTTTTAATTGTTTATATTTTCAATTATTAAATGTACAAAATAAAGTTTAAAAAAAAGAAAAGAAATATAGAGTTGTCCCATTTAAAAAAAAAAGACATGGACTCCATCCATTCCTCCAAATAAACTAAATAATCTCATCCTACTCCTGAATAAAGCCAGATCAGCAGAGAGAGGGCATTTCTAATACGTCTTACCTAGTCCACTCCACACCAACTTCCGCTTTTCTGTAATATAATGAGCCATGCTGAGGGGCCATATAAGGAACAGCTTCGTAAAGACCTTGTAAAATGCTGCTCATACATTGTCCTACTTATGAGACCCAGTGGAGTTAGAAATTCATATCTGACCTTGGTGTTGAAAAAATGGTACTTCTCCTGAAAAACATTGCTTTGTTCTAAAGTGATCAGCAATGCAATGGCTCCCTTTCTGATCGGGTGGCTAGAAAGCTTAAGCCCAAATTTGTCAACCACTAGTGAACCAGTAAATAGGTTCTAAGAATATGCATTTTTCTTAAAACCTTATTCCTACATCTTTTTTATTAAGTTCCTGCCTTTGTTTTCTTCCTTCCTTAACTTAGACTTCTAACTTACTTTTATTTTATAAAAGGTCACTTAAAGTTTTTCCTAGAAATAAGATGGGATATAAATAAACTACTTTGTTTTTAAAATTCCATACATAATAGTAATGTAATAAATCACAAAGGAAAAGATCAATAGGTTTTACTGCATAGAAATCTAAAACTTCTAAATGTCAAAAACACCATAAACAAAAAAACAAAAACCATAAGCATAAAAGAGAGCACAAATCAGCAGAACTGTTTTGACACAAACAATAATCAAAGGATTAATGTTCTAAGAACATGAATAAGTTGTATATATCAATAAAAAGGACACAAAATTTAATAGATAAATGAAATGATGGAAAACACATCATTCAAGAAACATGGATGTCAAAATAAATGAGTTGGAAGCACCTGAAAGTAACTTGAATTACTTTCCTGACACAGACTTCTAGGAGTAGGATGGGCCCTTTGGATTATCTTGTTCAACCCTCTAACATTACAGAGGGCAAGCACCTTGCTCCAGTGTGTAATAGGTTTTTATTTTCCTATAGTCCCATTTCCATAAAGGAAAGGACAGTTCTGCCCTCTCTCCACTACCTACTCACTAGCCCTCAAAGAAGGAATCAGAAATATGTCATTTCGCTGGGAGACTACTATTACTGGGGTCACATTTCCTAGTGGATAGGATTCATATATTACAGGCCCCTGCCCAGACAAGATACAGACTCTTGCTCTCTGGACCTACCTGTGCTCAAGTACAAGAGACACATATACCTTCTGCCTCCAAGAGGTAAAGAACAAGTCTCTGCCCATTGTTTTTCCTCTACTTTTCAGCCTGAGGCTGGGCTGGTAAACCAGGCAATGTTCCCTTACAGATCTAATTCCCCTTATTTTCAAGGGCAAGTAGAGTAGGAAGCCCCCATTAAGCCATATATTTAAGCCTCGTTCTCCAATCTAGCTCTTACCTTTGTATTGGCGATAGTTCCTGGGGACTGCCTAGATTAACAAAGGATACTCTGCTCCTCATCTGTCAGTCTATTCATCCTGTGCAATATCGGGTGGAAAGAAGGGGTACGAGTCAGCCTCCCCCACCTACAAAATGTGGATGTACTGATTGGGACCTTGGGTGCAAAGACAAGAGCTGCCACAGGGGAACGAAGCACCATGGCAGAAGAAGGCTCTGAGTCTCTGCAGTTGGAACTGCAGGAACAGATGAGGTTGGATTATCAGGAAAACATCTTCACATGTCAGGCAGAGCTTCCATACACAGGCTTCTTAGGCATAAGCAAGTAGAATTGTTTTGGCTACCACAAATTGTTTTAGTTTTTCCCTTTCTTTGTATCATGCCTCTGTCCAGATTGCAAGTGGGGGCTTTAAATTGCCTGTGGCTAAAGTTTATGTAGTGAGAGCAGTGCTACTCAACATGTGGACTGGCAGCACCACCCAGGCCTGGGAGCCTGCGAGAAATAAAAAGTTGGAGCCTCCATCCGAGACCTACTGAACCAGAACCTCTGAGACGGAGCCCAGGAACCCGTGTTTTAATAAGCTCTCCAGGTGATTCTTATGACTGCAAAAGTTTGAGAAGCACAAAGAGAGCATTAGCGGGAGATTTTGGAGAATGGGGCATTAAAGGACAGCACTAGATTAGCTGCCCAAAATTCTGTTTGTCTTAACTTCCTTGGAACATCTTCCAGGACTAAGGTGGGAACATCTTCCAGGGCTAAGGTGGGAAGAGACCAGATCTATAGCTTATCCACAAACTCAGGAGCCACTTCAACACCACAGGTCTTCTAAAGTGCTTTGGATTGTTTGTCTCACAGAAACCCAGATAGAGGATTCAATGGGGGGGGGGGGGATACAGATCTTGGGTTGAAGTAGGAAAAAAATCCAGTGAAATTATTATAAACCCAATGCTAAGAGGAATAATAAAATATGTTTATCTAGAACCTTCTGTTTCAGAAATGAGGTTTGCTCAGCTGCTGAAAGAGGAATTAAATCAGTTTACAAAACAGGTTTTGGGTCTTGCAGATAGGTTAAGACTAGGAGAGAATGAAATAAATTAAAGGAAGTCACACTGATTGAGGAGAAGAAAAAAATGAAGTCATATCAGCCCAGCCTGAAAAATAGGATAAAGAAAAGGAGATATAGATATAGAACTTAGCTGTTCTAAAGAGATATGAGTATTTACTAGATCAGGGAAAGTGGCTCAAAATCATCAAAGAAAAGAACAAAAAGGGACTATTTTGGAAAGCAGACCTAATGAACCCCCAAAAGGGTGCCAGACCCAGGTATTATGTTTCTGAGAAAAGTCCTCTTAAAGCTGTAAATAGGGAACCCAGAACAGGCATGAATGGAGAACTTCCCCTTGATAATTGGAACTGTGACACTATGTAGTTACAGAAAATGTGGACATATTTAAAACGAGAAAGACTGGAAAGATGAGTGTAGAACTCCTCAAGCCCGGTTAGGTGAGTTTCAAGGTGGCATTGTTACTGTGGACAGAATAGCAGGTATGGCACAGGTTATCAGGGAGCCTGTCTGGGAAGTTAGAACTCAAAGAGCAGGAAGAAAGAAGCAGAGTCATCCTAAAGGGTCTCCAGGGAGGATGGCGATTGATCCAGTCCAGGCCTGAGTTATAGGCTGAAATGAATTGAAATTAATCATTCCTGATGGAAGGTGTTTTGTGTGTGTGTGTGTGTGTGTGTGTATTTTGAACACTGGATGTCTGGGGCAAATCCAGAACTCTCTGGAATTATTCTCTCACTACGGAGATCTTACAAGGCAGAATCCAAAGTACTATGTGAGGAAAACAAAAATCTACTCTAAAGGCAAATATTGAGAGGGAAAGTACTAAAACCCAGGAAATGGTATCGGCCCTTCCTGGAATGGAAGGTTAAAGGCTTAAAACTCAGCTGGACCTGCCAGAACTGTAGGAACTGTCCTAGGGAACCAGAACACCGGAGGCCTATCTTGCTAGTGCAGGAAAGGGAATGGCGGCAGAAAAGATTGTTTAAGTTCCTATCAAAGAAGCACAAGAAGTTCAAGTCTTAGAAAGTTTAGTTCTGAGGAAAGGTGGGGCACTTGGGTAAAAAACCACTTGCCCAGGGAACTTCCTGGCCCTCACTGGACCAGTGAAAGCACAGGTTCCAGAAATTCAATGGCCACTCAAGGATCAACTGAGGGAAACTCCCCAGCTGAGACAATGTGAACCCTTTAGCCAGGAATCAGGACGCAGAGGCTGACATTCAGTAATAGGAGCCTGTGGAGCTCAGAACTAAAAAAAGTACTGGGATCGTTCTGGGAATAGAGAGATTCAGAGAAAAGAGCAGGAAAACAGAACGGTGAAAGAGGCATGCAAGGCAATGGGTTTTCCTTTTTTTTTTTTGAGGAGGTACCAGAGATTGAACCTGGGACCTCATACATGGGAAGCAGGCGCTCAACCACTGAGCTACATCTGCTCCCCAAGACAATGGATTTTATATGGAGAGTCGCCTATTTTAAGATGGGGTACACTGCCCACCAAGAAGGCCGATTGCTAAATAGATAAAGATCTTCAACGATGCTGGTGGTTGTGTAGAAATGGCGCTCAAAGGAGAAGTGAAAAGGGGGTGGGCATCAAGAAAGACGCGGAGTGTGGAAAAGCCACCACTGCAAACTTCTGGAATTTTCAAGGAGAATGGATTCCCCACTCCCAACCTTCAAACACATCAGAAGCATAGTGTAAGAATAAATCCAATTAACCTCATGAGAAAAATTTCCAAACTAAGCTTAAATTCACAGGTGGGGACTTCAGACTGATTGGTGTCCTACAGAGGCCAAAACATCACATGCTAGATTTCACCGACTGCTGGTAATTTCGGGTTGATATGACTGGTTGAATTATATACCCTAGAACTCTTACAGACTTTGGGGAGAAAGCAAACGCCTTGCTGATGCCTTGATTTTGGACTTCTTCTAGCCTCAAACCCATGAGCCAATAAATTCCTTTTGTTTAAACCAAACCCCATTGTGTGGTATTTGTCATCAAGCAGCAAAGGGAAAGGAACCAAGGGACTTACTTCCTGAACTTGACACCATCGGCCCCTCATTGTACTCAAGCTAGAGTTCAGACCCCACCTCCTACCACTCTCCCCAGCTCACCCTGCTCCAGGCACACTGGCTTCCTTGGTGTTCCTAGAACATGCCAAAGACATTCCTGTCTCCAGATCTTGGCACTTGCCAATGCCCCTGTTCATGGCTTACTCCCTCGCTTCCTTCAAATTCAGGAATGTAACGTTAGCAGAGAGGCCTGGCCTACCTCCCTTTCCTCATCAACCAGCGCTCTTTTTGCCTTCATCACCTCACATATGATATATTCCTTATTTGTTTATTATGTGCCTTCTTCCCACCCCTTTAACACGAGTTCCACAACAGCTGGGACTGAATTTTATTGCTGCTACACTCTCACCTATCATAACCTGCCTGACGCATAGTAGACAAGAAAGAAACTGTTAGATGAATGCATTTATGCATCCATGGCGATCGAAGTTTTCGTCTAGGGCTCACAAAAGCAGCGTGGGTCTGGACTGACTATGTACTGGGCTCTGGGAACATACTTTTGCTTTTGTTTTCTACGTTTGTGTCTCGGGCTAGTAAGGAGAAGGGAGAAAATGAAACTTGACTTCATATTAATTCGACCTTGAAGGTACAAAAAGAGCAACGTCTGTTACAAAACAAGATTTCGAAAATCCAACAGCTAGAACACACTCTCCATTGCAGTGAGATCTCACCCTGGCTGAGACTCAGCCGAGGAAGACGCTGGGAAGGAAAGCACTGGGGACCCGAATGCCTTCACAGTTTAATTTACAAGAGAAAGTGGGCTTTCTTTTTAGCTTTCATTTCTCTGAGAATTTCACAATGGAAAGGAATTTATATTCAAATTGTAAACACTATTATATAGCTGGAAATGTATTTGGGGATTATGTTTATGCATTATAAGGTACTCATCATGCAACCTCTGCTGGACCATTTAAGACCTAGTGACCAGGCATAATTTCAGATGGAAAATAGAATAAAAAGTTAATTTTTGGCCTCAGATACCACATGGCCCTCATTTGTGTCTACTATATTCCAGAGTCTTCCAAGTGCAAAGGTCAATGGTGACTACCCAGAGAGAGCCTCAGGAAGATAGGAGCAGGACATAAACTATTCTGCTGTTTTCCTTCAAGCCAGGCAGCCTCTGCACCTGGCAGCCAGTAGGCTTGGCTGTCAAACTCAAGAAATTAAAGAACAGAAGGAATTGTAGTGACGTCTGCATCCCTTGCCACAAAGGGAAGCTGTTGAGTTAATCTGGCTGGCCTCTATGTGGAATACAATGCCATAAGGGAAGAGTGTGGCAATGCCTCCGAAAGCCATGTTGGAAGAGTTTCTATGGCCTGCCTTCATTAGACCACTGTCCTCGATATTGGGTTAATATGCTCGTGTGTGGCCTGGTCATGAGGCCTCTTAGGCCTGCCAATTACCCCAGACACAGGGGAGCTTCCATTTCGAGTTTCCTGGAAGTTGGTTCTAGCTTGTCCATGATGATCACCCTTGGGCAGTCTTCAGTTTGAGATGGAAGGTGAAAGGCCTTACCGTATTCTCAATCTAGTCATTACTAGAGAGCCCTGAATAGAGTTCCTTCTCGGGAAGCAGATGTGGCTCAAGTGATTGAGCTCCCGCCTATCACATGGGAAGTCCCGGGTTCAGTTCCCAGTGCCTCCTGGAGAAGACGAGCAAGACGGTGAGCTGGTGTGGTGAGCTGATGCAGCAAGATGACACAGCAGGGGGACACAAAGAGGAAAGATGATGAGAGACACAGCAAATAAGGGAGCTGAGGTGGCTCAAGCGATTGACCACCTCTCTCCCACATGGGAGGTACCAGGTTTGGTTCCTGGTGCCTCCTAAAGAAAAAATGATCAGACACAGAGAGCACACAACAAATGGACACAGAGAGCAGACAGCAAGTGCAAACAACAAGGGGGGGGGGG
>JAQZBX010059245.1:0-17563 GCA_029593785.1 Cabassous unicinctus | reverse complement strand
CATTGAGGGTGTAGTACCACACGGATGGGGAATGGTTGTGTGGGGTGTTTTTGGGGGTGTGGGCGAGGGGAGCATGGGAATCCCTGTAGTTTCTGAGTAATATTTGGGTAATCTAGGCACCTTTATAAAATGTATATATATATATAACAAATAACATTTATGTAAACAAATGCACATATATGCATATGTATTTATATATCATTTTACAAATAAAAAAAATTTTAAAAAAAAGTGAAAAAAAAATCAATAGCAAAAAGTACAGTAATCCAAGTAAAAACATGAGCATAATCCATGAATATGTCCTTCATAGAGCTATCCAAACAGTCAATATGAAGTTATTCAACTTTTTTAGGATTCATGAAAATATAAATTAAATTTGTACATTACAATAACGTTGCACAGCACACAAAATGTTTGAATGGAACAGACAATTTGTGGTGCACTGGACTTTTCATTGCTGCTGGTGGGTATGTAAATATATTCAATTAATTTGGGGAAGGTTTTTCTTCATCTCAAAATGAAGATATAGTGACAGAAAATATGAATGAATTTGACTACATAAAAATAATAAACATAAACTGCATGAATAAACCCACCATAATGAAGGGAAATATATTTAAATTTTTATGTGTATTGTATTTTATATCATTTTTACTATACAGAAAGTTGAGAAAATAGATGAACTGCAACAGGAAGGACAAATGCTTCATTCCCATGGGACCCATGGAGGTGATGTTCATGACTCTGGGATTATTCAGACCCTGCCCACCGCTTTTCTGGATGTGAGTGAACACCTGGAGAAAGTAAATCTTAAAAGATGTAATTAAAGACTTCACCCAGGAAGAGGGGTCATTGCTGGACACATCCCAGTAAAGCTGTTGAATGATGTGGTACTGGAGAATATCAGTCCTATGGTCTTAGTGGTGCATCATATATGCAAATCAGATGTATGTTCTCATTTGGAGCAAGGCAAGGACCTGTGGAGAGAGGGAATTGGATGTTTCCAAAACCAGAATTTAGTCAGTGAAAGTGGTCTTAAAACAAACAAGAATAGTCATCCACCAAAGTTATCTGCAGGAAATACACATCTACCATTACATAATTAGTAAGCTTCATGTGTGTGAACACTGGTCTTACAAATAGAAACCTGTGAATGGAAAAAATTAGGATTTCAGTTCAAATACATGAATTTAAGTAAGTTGGTTTAAGTCCTAATCCAGAAAATTGAGAGAAAAATGAACTTGAACAAAAAAGTATAACTTGGATTTTTATAAAAGATAATTGCATAAACATGGCTCATATACCTAACCTTTCAAACAATATGAAGTCTTCAATATTGAGATAGCTCTGCTTTGGTATGCTACAAATGACATCTCTTTGCATGAAAGAGAATAACATGGTAATTTGCTACCAATGGAAAGATTTTAGTTAGTGATTGTCATTGAATGCTTATTCTTGAATCCATACATAATGAAAGCATATTTATGACCAAAAGCCTTTTATATTCCCTCATCCACTTCTCAGAAGCAGAAATATCATACTCAAAAGAATGGTATTACCTGTAATGAACTGCCAGAAGATTTTACTCACAGATTCAGAATGACTCAATATATATTACCTTACAAAGGAAAGAAACCCTACTCCAGGGAATCTATTTGCAAATCAACTCAGTAACTAATCATATTTTAATCCACAAAAACAAATTCTCAATAGAGGTAAATCATATGAATGTCATCTAATTGGTAAATAGTTTATTCAGAGCTCTGACCCTACACATTACAATGGAACTCACATCAGAGAGTAACCCTATGAATGTCATATATTTGAGAAAGCCTTCATTTGATATTCCACACTAAAAGAAAATGAGAGAACTCAAACTTAAGAGATATCTTATGAATGCCATCTATGTAGGTTAGCCTTCACTCATTCTTATGCCCTCAGAAAACATGAGCATAGTCACACAAGAGAGAAATCTTATGAATGTCATCTATGTTGGAAAGCTTTCACCCATTATTCTAGCATTAGACCATATGAACAGACTCACACTGCAGAGAAACCCTTTTAATACCATTCTGGTGGGAAATCCTTCAATCATTATTCTAGCCTGTGATAACATGAGCAGACTCACACTGGAGAAAAACCTTATGAATGTCATTTGTGTAGGAAAGTATCCAAACATTGTTCTAGCCTTAGATGACATGAGAGAACTCACTCTGGGAAGAAATACTAAAAAATGTCATCAATGTGGAAATGCCTTCATTCAGTGTTGTGTATTGAGACAAAATGAGAGAACTCACCCTGGAGGGAAGCCTTGTGAATGTCATCAATGGGGGAAGAAAGCCTTCACTCAATGTTCAGTCCTGAGAAAAATATGAGAAAATTCACACTGGAGAGAAAGCATATGAATGTCATCAACATTTAGTCAATGTTCTTACCTTAGATTACATGAAAGAAACTTGTATTATAAATGTTTGGACTATGGAAGAAATTTCAGCCTTTAGTTAACCTTTAAACATAATAGAGAACTCACACACTGGTCAGTGTTTGTAATCAAGCTGTTAGAGGCTTTAGTCATCCTGGCTACTTCATAAATTTAAGCCAATTCATATTGGAAAGAATGAATATACATGCCACTTACATAGCAAATCCTTTAGTAGATGGTCTGATGATATACAACATGGAAGAACCAAGAATATAAATATAATGAAAGTGGAAGACTCTTTGTCAGCTATTCCAGTTGATAGAGAGGCATGTATATACCAGAGGATGAAGCCCATTAATGGTGTGCCAGATAACTCATGTTGAAGATGTTATTTATAAAAAGTCACACAAAATCTTTTATATATATATGCAACACTCATAGGGCCAGTGAAAATTCACATTTTTAAAAAGTCCTATCAGTATTACGAATGTAGTCTTGTCTTCAGGCATCAGTCATTTCTTAGCATCAATATTTTTATTTTGAGGAAACAGCAACCCTAAAGTCAATTCAGGAAAAGCTTCTGCTGGATTTCACATCAGAAAATTCAGAGTGGAAAAATAAAATACATTATATGGATACTTTAGCACATAATTGAGTAGAGAAAAACTTTTGAGAAGACTTACCATTGAAATTATGTAGGAAAACAATGTGAATTGTGAATTGATATGGATATCCTGAATGATCAATTTTGTAAGAAGTAATATGATGTGAGATTAACTCAATAGATTAGTACTTGCGTATATGTAAGCAACAAATGTTGTTTCTGAAAATCTTATATGTTGGCCATATTCTCATTTTGTTTTTATGTAATTATAAATGCAAAAATTTGAATCAATCAGAAAATAATCTTGAATGTTAATGCAAATATTTAGAACACAAAATTATGTTTCTTTTATCTTAGTTACATATATGTTTATCTTAGTTATATATATGTTGTATCTTATCTCATATATCTTAACTATATATATGTTAATGGCAAGAATTTAACAAACATGGATAAATAAACACACTTTAGAAGTAAAGAAAATGGAATGACTGTGCCTAAGAGATTGATGATGAATTTGGGAGGCCGTTCAGCAAGTTAATCTTACACACGTCTCTGCCAGATATCACAAACTGCCAATTTATGCAAAAACAAAAGCAGGAATGTTTCTAAGCACCATGAACCAACTAAAAGAGTTAAAAAATCAGTAAACTGTCTAACTTGAAGGACATTTAGAATGCCCCAAATATCCACCAATCAGAATTCTTACTATTTATGTAATATTCTTTCTCTTTAAAAACCTTTGCTTGGCAGCCCCAAGATAGGACACAATTTAGGCTGCTCCTTGAATCTGTTCTCCAAATTGCAATTCTAAGATAGCAAACAAGCAGCTCAGTCAGAAATTTCTCGGTCAACAAAGGAAAATTTAAAACATTTATTACTTTTTATTATTTTTAATTTTTAACTTCAACTCACTACCTTAACAAAGCGATTGTAGAAATCAAGAAATAAACTATAAAAAATCAATAATAATATGTATAAGGAATGAAGAGATAGATTATTTAAAAAAATGGAGAGTATATATTAAATACTTGAAAAATATGTGCAACCTTATTCTTAAAAAATTTTGCTGATTATAAGTACACTGAGATTTGCAAAAGTGCAAAACTTTCTGATGACAAGACATTAGAAACCAAGGCTGATGAGAGTACAAAACTCTAAATTCTATGAAGGGAATGTTTTTCAAGTATATGAAAATGACAAATGCATTTCCAATTTGTCACTCACACTTCTGAGATTCTAAACCACAGATATTTCTGATCATATCCAAATAGATGTACAGGCAATTAAAGTCAAATCATTATCAAAAAGGTACTGAATAAAACTACTTTGTCCTCCACATAATGTAGAGAAAACATAATGATATGAAGTAATAAAAAGTTTTAGAAGAATTATAGAGTATGATAACTTCTGTTTACAAATGGTAGGTAAATTACATATATTCCATTTCCTTATATCTTCATAATTAAATATTATAAAAATAATTATATTTGAAGACTATCTTGGGAATACATTAAAAAGTGAGGCTAATACTAAGCAAGTCAACAAAGATTAATTTTTTATAAGGCAACGTCATGTAGATAAAATTGGTATGGGTACAAAAATTTCAGTCAAAACAATTGTATCGATTTCCAAACTTCAATACATGAAAATTTCATCCCTTTGGAAAAATCTTTTTTTTTTTTTCAGAAAGGAAGATATGGTATTTAAATATTGATGCATGTGCCCACACTCCCCTTTCTTGAGGCCAAAACAAATTCCAGTGTTCTTTCTAATTGTCTTTCATGAAGAGTCCTTAGGATCCTGTGTAAAGCTGCTACTAAATGACTGCTATTACATGTGAGATGAAGTGTACTTTCCATGACACTTACAATTTCTAAGAGAGAACAAATCAGGGTCTGTAGTTCATTCTTCGTTCCAAACTAAATTTCATTAATATCAAACATTTAAATGTAAAAATTAAAATCATAAAATGATTGAAAAAACATCATGGTCGATAAAAAATTTTTGATATAGAAAAGTTCTTTATAACATGGCAATTTATTGATATAAAATTTGAATTTTGTCAGTACTTTCTATTTAATTATTAAAGGAACAGGTTAAGATTGGATGCATATATAATGAGGAATTTCATCTCAGAGACAACTGGATTGAATTACATAGAGTTCCTATGGAATGCAGAGGTAAAACTGAAAAAATTTCAATAGTTTTATTCTTAGCAATGTTTGCACTGATGGCAGTGTTTTCAAGGAAATAGGTGAACAGACCAAGTATAACCACGTTCAGACTAAAACCAAGTTCAGTACTTCAGAGTTCTGTTTTAATAAGGGATTGAAGACATAATTTTTTTTCTTTAAAAAATTCTACATCAACAATGTTCTCATTAATGATGTTGGATGATGGTATCCATTATCCATTACATTTTCTAATGTAGCCTGTCTATTAATGGGAGGCACAATGTTCCAGCATTGTATTCAATAAGGTAAATTATGGTACAAATGAAAAACAACAAAATACCATGACATAAAGATCTGAGAAGAGTGTAAAAGCATCAGAATTATGTAGCAATTTAGATTCAAAATGTGGTTGCTTTGTTCTGATTAGACAGGTATCATAGAGATGGTACCCTTGGGATGGTAAGAATTTAGTTTCCTAACTTAAGAATCTCTCTGCCAGTGAAATTATTTTTTATTAAAAGGAGGGCAGGTTAAAAGCCTAGAAGCTAAGGAAAGAATTAGTCTCTCACAACATTTTTTAAAAGCCTTGAAAAGAACCTTTTTTTTTTTAAACTTCATTTAGCAAGCTCTTGGAGCTGACAATTACCACCTTCAGAAGTAAAAAGGAATCCTCTCACTCTCTTAAGCTCCACCTCTTCACATGTCAGGGGACGTGTTAGAGTGCTAATATATAATAATGAAAAAGTTACAATTAAAAGAAAGAAATTATAAGCATTTGCAGCTATAGTTTGGATCTAAGGAGAAGAATTTTTAAAAGTATCGCTTGAGTTTTCAGTTTGGCTCTCCCTGGCAACGTGAACTCTAATGAAGCCCTGCTTTCACTACAAAGGAATTTTACAACAGTGAAATCAAAAATGAACTTTGAGAAAAAGTTTTAGTTTTCTCCTGGGATTACATGAAATTGTCATACAGAATGCATGTTTCAATTTACTTATTAGAAGCTTGTCTATGTGTGCAAGCGTAATGGGAGTGGCAGAATAATAGTATACTCAATTTGATGTAGTAGAATAGCAAAAGGAGCTCTCCTTGGTGCCACTGGGCTCATTTGAATCCTATGATTAACTACCATGGGACTTGTTATCATATGATTGCCCATTGGACTAAAGTAATGAATCCAAAGGATGAGCTGATTTCCCTGACCTGACTATTTATTTCAGTATCTTTAAGACAGAATTCTTGATTCATAAGGTATCATTAAAACTATTGAGAGTATATCATGACACTAATAGTAAAATAGCCAAAGCACTTAAAATATAAGGCATTTCATTTGGTATAGAAGCACACTTTATTCAAATTTCTTACTTTATAAGAAGCTATTTGATTGTTTAAAGTTTTCACATAACTTTCACTTATTCATAAAGTCTAAAGAATGGGCTAGAATCTTCAAAAATGAAAACCAATGAATGTCATCAATTTCATGAAACGTTCAATGACAGTGAAAACCACATAGATCCTAGGATAAATTGAATTGGCTTGAGTTATTGGAGTCAAGGTAATTCAAATTCCCATTAAGAAAATTGTTTATTATCCTAAAACTTTCCAAGATAACACAAACTCTGCTATGTATCACATATTTTTCCTGCTCTTTGATGACCATGCCCATGCTCAAAATTATTTTCATCAATGTCAAAGCAAGATTCCACCTTCCCATCTACTGAATATATCTAATGAATTTAAACAAGGGTCAGGTGTCCTGCAATATTCTCAGTCTTATTTTTTCTTTGGCTGATTTAAAAGAGAGTAAAGGGGTCCCATGTGAGTTCTCTGGTTTTTTTTTGTTTGTTTGTTTGTTTTTGCCCAGTGCAGAGAATTGGGGTCCACACCAAGGTTTGATCATGCAAGGAACAGAATTAATTAAGCCAGTGGAGGTCTTAAGACAGACAAAGTTTCAAATCAACCTCCCTGAACAGCAGAAGTAGCAGTGTTCTTTTGGCTTGGGTAGGGGAGGAGTTCAAAGCATTGGCTACAAGATTGACAGGTGCAGAAGAGATGCATGTTGTGTATGCTATATAACACTACATGATTTAACATGTTTGGTCACACACTGCATGTACAGAAAAAGCCATCTAAATTTTGCCCATTATTAAAATGACTTAAAGTTCTTCTAAGTTTATTCTATTACCCTAATCAGTCTGCTAAAAAATAGGAAAGTCCGAGTTTGTGGCTATGTAGATTTTGTGGTTAACTTCAGACTGGAGCTACTAAGTGTATTATGTTTTTGTTTTTTTTTAGGTATTGCTTCAAGGCTAAGATTAGCTTTACAAGCATAACAGAGGAAACCAAAAGTTAGGTCGGGGTCATTCTTACAAGTGGTTTTTACAGGAGTATTTCAATTTGATAAATGTTTAAGATAATATAATAAAGGAATTATATTAGTATAATAACATATTTTAGCAATTTAAGTATTCAGTTACTGATGTGGAAAGTTACAAAATGTTTTAACAAACTCTATGACACTAGTCTTTGTGTACATTTTCAAAGATGGCAAAAATTAACTGATTTTATTATCCATTGCCCACATTCTTTTTTAATTATCTCCATTCCTTAACTTTTCATATTTCTTAACTTCTTATTTTATTTATTTATTTTAGATACTTGGAAAACTTCTCATAGTTTTCTAATTAATTACATTTCCCTTTGACAATAAAATAAATACTACATTCCATTTTTTTAAAATTTCAGTGCATATATTTTGTTTCGAGACTTCTGTTTTTTTATATACAATTTTCTTCATTCTTCATGATTTGTTTAATAATTTCTTGTTTTAAAATAAAAATTATGCTTTAATTTCATTAATTTTAAATTGTGTGTGTATGAGGGCACACAATTTATCTGTATATTTAGGTATCAGTTTTTAAAAACTCCTTTGATTCATATAATTAATTCTGTTTTAAATAATAGCATTGGGGAATTTTTCTTATCATTAGACTAAACCATGTTTGTTTTATAGGTTGTTGTCCATGGATCTGTGCTGAGGAAGTTATGGACAGCCTAGCAGCCATCTCTCAGCCCTCACCCACTACCGCCATCTTTTTCTCTTGTGTGCAGATGTTTCACTATGTTTCCATTTCATAGTGATTTAACTGTAATGGAGCCACCTGACTATGCCTTAAACCTGAAACCAGGAACAAGCACTTGTAGCTGCTTTTCAGGGTGGGAACTCACAGTTGCAGTGACTTTGAGTTAATAAATACCCTGCCCTGTGGTAGCATAGGTTAAAATGGGGCATGTAGAGTTGTCATCTACCCATGCTGAAGTGAACTGTTGACCTCCCTGGGATACCAGTCATGATGGCATCCCTTTCTCTGCTCTCTTAGATCCTTTGTGATGTGTAAGTCATAAAGCAGTCATTTACTGAAAGGCTGTGTTGTGCCTGGGTTTGTTTTTAGATGACACACCTTATAACTGGCTTCACAGTCTCTATCACTTAAACACACACATACCCATGTAAACAAATTGCACATTAAACTCTACATATCTTCCCCTTTCTGTCTAGCAGCTTCATAACATTCCCCCAGTAGCTGCCTGGGATTGCATTTGTGAACAGATACCTGTGATTCATGACTTGAATCTTTTTCCCCGGGGGAATATTGGAGACATTTCATGTCCACAGAGCCAGGAGACACTTCGGCTCAGGTTTTAGCAGTAATACTTAGCCCTTTGCCCTCTGCTTCCCCAAACTCAAAGCTTCTAATAAAAGGTGAACTATAGACAGCAGTTTAACTCAATTTATTAGTCTTCTTTATATAGGGAATATCCTTTGGTTTCCTACCAAGGGTCATCCTCCAATCTTCTATCTTTTGTATGTCCTTGGAATTCAACTTTACCTTTAAGAAGTTGTTCCAGCTTCTGAGAGTAGAGTCAGCTGGACTCTGACTCTGTAATAAGGCCAAATCCCTCTTCAATGTACTCCGACTGTTTCTGATCTGCAAAGATGTTCACCTGTCATTTTCATCAGAGAAATGTTTGTTTTCCTACGAAAAACTCATATATTTCATAAGTATGGTTTTTGTCTTTGGTATCTTTCTGGAGCGTACACATACTTTATCATACTGAAAAAGTAATATTTCCTGTTTGTTTACAATTGTCTATGGATAAGTTATGGAATAGATGATTTCACCATATGTCTGTTATCAATTGGACCAACCATTGCTGTGAATTTTCTAATGAATTGCTGATTCCTGGTGTGCTTTCATAGAAGCTAAGATTTATTGCTTACAATTTCTTTGACAATTTTAAAAATTATTTTAATTCTTATTATGAAATATATTGTGCACACAAGTGTATATACCTAATACATATTTACAAAATTAAAAATTTTAAAAAAAGAGAACCGATCACTACATATAGGAAATCTATATAAAAAACTCACTCAAATCATTGGTGGGCTCCTCCTGCCTTCCTTACCTATCTTTAATATCCTAAATTTTGTTTTAGCAAATATCTTGCTTTCACTTTTTCCATTTTGCTAATTCAGGTTTTATTTCTTTTCCCCCCAATATTCTGTTAGTACAAACAATGATTCAATTACTTTATTTGGACAAGTCTCTTTGTGAAAACAGAAATCATCTTATGGTAATCATGTAGAACAAAAATAAACAGATCATAAAATATTTATGATGATTCCTAAATGTTTTTCAAAACAATTGTACAAATATATCCTCCTTCCACTAGTGCTTCAGAATTCATTTTGCTCCATATCTCATCAAAATCTGATAAGTTTGCTGTTTTTTTTTTTAATATTTGTCAAAATTACAATTATGGAATACAGCTTAATGGTTTGAGTTTAATTCCCTAATTAGTAATGATACAGGTATCATTTGATATGTTTATTGATCATCTGTATTTTCTATTAACTGCCTGCCATGACTTTTGCACATTTTCCCTTCGGGTTGTGTGTCTTTATCAATTCCAAAAGATTATATATATAGCATAGCCAAATGCCTATGTGACTTTTTCACCTGAATGTCTCTTAAACATCTGAGATGTATTTAGTCTAAACCTCTCTTCTCAACTCTCCGCATTCCATACCTGTTCAGGTACATCCTTCCTCATCCATTTTGATGGTAATGAGATACTTCAATTCCACAGGCCCAAAGCTTTGGATAACCCATGAGTGCTCTCTCCCTCACACAATATCTACATCTAGTCCATGATGATTCCTGTTGGCTATACCTCAAAATACATCCAAAATATTGCTATCTCTTACCATCTCCACTGCTACCTGCTCTGAGACAATTTTACCTTCATTTGAATATATAAAATATTTAATTGATCTCCATGCTTCCACCCTGGACTACACTCATGGGTAGCCAGAATCATATGTATAAATCAGATCAAGTCACTCCTCTGCTCAAAACCATATACTGACTTCCCTCAGACCCTAGTCCCTTTAACTTTCCTTTCGTGTTTTCTCTAAACTACCCAATCCTTCATTCCCACAGGAAATTTGCTAACCCTCACCCCTGGACCACAATAAAGGCAGAAGCCTACAGGTCCCTCTTGCTGTGTTTGTCTGCCCCCTGTCTCCTGGGTGAACTACCTAGGTAGATCATGCTTCCCAATAAACTCTCATGGCTCCCCTCTTTCCCTGGGACCTGTGAGTAACAAATGATATTCTCTCATGCATTATGTCATTATTTTCTATTGTGTTTTACCTGACCTCCACCCAGACATAAATTTCAAATTCAATTTAATCAATTAAGAACAACAGTCCTGCCTGGCACTGTTGCACCACTAATTTCCATTTATTAGATAGTTTTCCACAAATATCTATAAGACTCATTCCCTGTTGCTTTCCAGTTTGCATTCAAAAGTTACTTACTTAATGAAGCTGAGCATATACTGCCTACAACAAACATTCACATAACCAGCACCTCTCTTGATAATCCTGACTTTTGTTCTACATTTATTTTCTTTTTTTTGACAAATCAATGTTATTGATATGTATTCTAAAGCATAAATCCTTCCAAAGTGTACAAACAATGACATCTGGTATAATCACATAGTCGAACCCTCATCACTCCATTCATTTTTAGTGTTTTCTTTATCCCAGTAACAATAATAATACTAAAATACAAAAACCAAACAAACAAAACTCATTACCTCACAATCCCTCTAGGCTTTGCATGCTGTACATAGCTGCTATTCTATTTCCTTCTCTCTAGTTTATTTGTATTTATATTTTGTAAACACAGACTTATATATGCAATATTACCCATGTTAGTATTTTATATGAAGTGTCACTGTTATACAGATACATGTTACATTTTTTAGATTTCCTTATACTGATACATATCTCCTTAGACTTTATGTTTCAACAACTGTCAAAGCCATATAATAATTGTGCTAGTCGCAAACACCGAGGTGCTCTCATTATTTCTACTCAATTCCAAAGATTTACAAACTTTTAAACCAATTCTGCACAGATTAACCATCAGCTTTCCATTCTCTACCCTCCTTCTATTTTCTGGTGACTTATACTCTAATTAGTAATTCCATGTGTTTACAAAATATATTTATTTCATAATAGTGTAACCATGAAGTATCTGTCCTTTTATATCAGATTTGCTTCACTCAACATACGGTCCTTGAGGTTCATCCATGTTGCCATATGCTTCACAACTTCTTTTCTTTACGCTGCATAATATTCCGTTGTATGTATACACAACAGGTTATTTATCAATTCATCAGTTTATGGACACCTGGGTTGTTTCCACCTCTTGGCAATCATGAATTAAGCCACTATGAGCATCGATATATTCGTGTCATTGCTTTCAGTTCTTCTTGGTATGTAACTAGAAATGGTATTTCTGGATCACATAGCCAGTCTATATTCAGCTTCCTTAGGAACTGTTAACTGTCCTCTAGAGTGGCTATACATTCCCAACAAAAGTGAATAAGTTAACGTATATCTCCACATCTTCTGCAACATTTACAGTTTTCCAACTTTTAAATAGTGGCCAGTCAAATAAGTGTGAAATGATATCTCATAGTTTTGGTATGCATTTCCCAAATCACTAGTGATGTTGAACATTTTTCATGTGTTTCTCTGCCATTTGTATTTCTTCTTTGGACAATTGTTTTTAAAAGTCTTTTGCTCATTTTTTAATTCGGTTGTTTGTGTTTACATTGTTGAGTTGTATGATCTCTTTATATATTATGGACATTAAACCCTTATTGAATATGAGATTGCCAAATATGTTTGCCCAGTGATTCAGCTGCCTTTTCACCCTTTTGTCAAAGTCATGGAGGGGCAAAAGCTTTTAATTTTGAGGATGTGTTATTTATCTATTTTTTGTTGTTGTTGCTTGTGTTTTGGGTATAAATTTTAAGAAACTATTGCCTAACACAAGATTTTGAACATGTGTTCACACATTTTCTTCTAGGAATTTTATGGTTATTGTTTTCATATTTAGGTCCTTGATCCATTTTGAGTTAATTTTTATATAAATTGTGAGATAAGGGTCATATTTCTTTCTGTTGGATAGGTTATACAGTTGTCCCATCACCATTTGTTACATATACTCTTCTGGCACAGCTGGGTAGGCTTAAAACCTCATCAAAAATCACTTGATTGTAGATGTGCAGTGCTATTACTAATTTCCTGATTCAGTTCCATTGGTCAATCTATCTGCCTGTATGCCAGTACCATGCTGTTTTTGCCACTGTAGCTAAGAAATATGCATTAATGTCAGGAAGTGAGAGTCCACCAATTTCGTTCTTCTTTTTAATGATATTTTTGGCAGTTTGGCACCCATTACCCTTCAAAATAAACTTGATAATTGGTTTTTCCATTTCTTCAAAAAAGGCTGTTGGGATTTTATTGGGATTATGTTGAATCTCTGAATAAGTTTGGGTAGAATTGAAATCTTAACCATATATTGTCTTCCATCTATGAACATGGAATATGCTTCCATTTATTTTAGTATTCTTCAGTTTTTTTTAACAATGTTTGTAATTTTATGAATAAAAGTCTTTTATGTCCTTGGTTAAGTTTATTCCTAAATATTTGAATTTTTATTTACTATAATAAATGGATTTTATTTTTTCTGATTTTCTCCAGAGACTGCACATCAGTAGTGTATAGAAATGTTATTGATTTTTATTAATCTTGTATCCTGCCATTTTGACAAACTCATTAAAGTTATTTATATTCATTATAGTAGCTATGTTGTAGAGTTTTCAGGATTTTCTAGATATAGGATGATATCAGTGAATAATGCAAGTTTTAGTTCTTCCTTTCCTATTTGGGTGCCTTTTATTTCTTTATCATGCCCAATTGCTCTAGCAAGACTTTCTAGCACAATATTGAATAACAGTGCTGACACTGGGCATCCTTACCTTGTTCTTGATCTCAGTGGGAAAGCTTTCAGTTTTTCACTGTTGAATAAAGTGCTAACTATAGGTTTTTCATATATGCACTTTGCCATACTAAGAAAGCTTCCTTCTATTCCTATTTTTTTATGTGTTTTTATCAAAAATGATACTGTATATTGCAAATACCTTTTCTGCATCAATTGAAAGCATCATAAGATTTCTCTTCTTCAATTTATCAAAGTGGTTTATTGCACTAATTGATTTTCTTGTGTTGAAATACCCATGCATACCTGAGATAAATCCACTTAATCATTGTGTAAAATTCTTTTAATGATTTTTATACAATTTGCATGTATTTTGTTGAGGATTTTTGCATCTTTATTAGAGATATTGGTCTATAATTTTCACTTTTTCTTAGTATCTTTTTCTGATTTTGGTATTAGGGTGATGTTGGCTTCATAGAATGTGTATGGTAGCATCCTTTCCTGTTTAAGATTTTGGAAGAGCCTGACCAAAATTGGTATTAGATCATCTTTAAATGATTTGATAGAATTCATCTGTGAAGACATCTGCTCTTAGCTTTTCATCTTTGGGAAGTTTTTGATGCCTGTTTCAATATGTTCCCTTGGTTTGGTTTGTTTAGTTCTTCCACTACTTCTAGGGTCATTGTAGGTGGTTTGTTTGTTTCTAGGAATTTGTCCTTCTGTTTTACATTATCTAGTGTCCTGACATAAAGTTGTTCATAGTATTCTCTTATGATCTCAATATTTCTATTGGGTCAATGGTAATAAACCCCCTCTCATTTCTGATTTATTTGCATTTTCTCTCTTTTTCTTTGCCATTCTAGTTAAGGGTTTGTTGATTTTGATGATTTTTTCAAAGAACTCCCTTTTGGTTTTGTTGATTCTCTCTATTTTTTTCTTGATTTCATTTATATCTGTCCTAATGCTTACTATTTCTTTCCTTTGGTTTGTTGTGGGAGTAGTTTGTTGTTTTTTTTAGAGTTCCTCCAGGTGTGATGTTAGATCTTCAATTTAAACTTTTTCTTCTTTTTAATGTATGCATTGAAGGCTATAAACTTCCCTCTCAGTAATGCATTTACTGTTCTTCACAGTGTTTTATATGTTGCATTCTCATTTTCATTTATCTCAAGGTACTTTTCTGAATTCTTTTTCAATTTCTTCTTTGACCCACCGATTATTTAAGATTGTGTTCTTTAATCTCCATATATATATATGAATTTTCCCTTTTCCATCTATTACTGATTTCCAGCTTCATTCCATTATGATCAGAGAAAGTGTTTTCTAAAATTTCAATCTTTTTAATTTATCAAGTCTTGTCCTGTGATTCAAAATATATCTATCTTGGAGAAGGATCCATGAGTATTTGAAAAGAATGTATATCTTGCTTTTTGTGGTACAATTATCTATAAATGTCTGTTAGGTCAACTCTAGCTATCATAATATTCAAACCCTCTATTTCTTTATTTATCCTTTGTTCATATATTTTATCCAATACTGACAGTGGTGTTTTGAAGTCTTCCTCTTTTATTTATAAGGATATCTATTTCTACCATCATTTTACCAATGTGTTCCTCATGTATCTTGATGCACCCAGATTAGGTACATAAATATTAATTGTAGTTCATTCTCCCTGGTGAATTGCCTCTTTTATAAATATGTAATGACCCTCTCCATCCCTTATAACAGTTTTGCATTTATAATCTGTTTTGTCCTAAATTAATATTACAACTCCTGCTCTGTTTTGGTTTCTATTTGCACAGTATATATTTTTCTAAACTTTCATTGGTAACTTGCTTGTGCCCTTATGTCTGAGATGAATCTCTTATAGACAGCATATAGGTAGCTCAATTATTAAAAATCCATTCTATCAGTCTGTATCTTTTGATTGAGGAGTTCAAGTCATTAACACTCAGTTTTATTACTGTAAAGTTATTATTTACTTCATTCATTTTATCCTTTGGCTTTCTGTTATCATATCTTACTATTGTCAGCCTTTTTACCTTTTAATTTACCCTTCTTAATAATCTTCATTTCTACACTCTTCTCCAATTCTCTCACCCTTGATTTTTCACTTACAAGATTCAGCATTCTCTTTAGTATCTCTTGTAGTTATGGTCTTTTGGTAACATGTTCTATCATTTTTTGTTTGTCTGTGAAGATTTTGAACTCATCCTTGTGTTTAAAGGATAACATTTCCTGAGTCAAAATTATTGGCTGACAGTTTTTCTCTTTCAGTGCCTTTCAGATATCATACCACATTCTTCTCACCTCCCTGGTTTCTGATGAGAGGTCAGCACATAATCTTATTGAGAGTCCCTTGTATGTAATGCTTTGCTATTATCTTACTGCTTTCAGAACTCTCTCTTCATCTCCTATATTTGTCATTCTGAATAATATGTGTCTCAGGTTGGGTCTATTTGGATTTATTTTGTTTGGATTGCTTAGTCCTCCTTGGATATTGATATTTTTGTCTTTCATAAGGGTTGGGAAGTTTTTGGTCATTATTTCCTCAGACATTCTTTTTGTCCCTTTTCCATTCTCTTCACCTTCTGGGACACTGATAATGAGCATATTTATGCTTTTTGCATTGTCATTTAATTCCCTGATAATCTCTTCCTTTTGTCCCATTCTCTTCTTTTTGTTCTCCCATCTTTTCCAATTCAGATATTCCATCTTCAAAATCAGCAATACTGTCTTCACACAATTCAATTCTTTTCTTATATGCCTTTAATCTCATTCATTGTGTCCTTCATTCCCACAAACTCTGTTACTTTTCTTTGAACTTTCCCAAATTATTCATTATGCTTATGCAAGGTTTTCTTAATATCCTTTATCTTTTTAGGTATATTTTCATCCAATTTTTAAAATTTATTCAGGAGAGTTGTGTGATTTTCAATGATTAACTGTCTTAAATCGTGTATCTCTTCAGGATATTTTGCTTATTCCTTTGTCTTGGCAATGTCTTCCTGTTTCCTAATATGGCTTCTAATCTTTTGCTGATGTCTAGGCTCTCTGATGGCCAATTTCTCTCTCTTGCTTATTGTTTTTATTTTGTTTTACAGCTCTCCTATGATCTTTGGTTCAACTTACACTGAGTCTTTAAAATTGCCCAGATTAAGTTATCAAAATTGGGTAAGGACTCACTAATGTGGCACAGATTTTCTCCCAAAAGTTCAGATTAAGAGACCCTTAAAAGAGGTTTTTCTTCATGCAATTTCTAGACTGGCCAGAAGATGGTGATCATTGGCCTATCTTTCCTCATTGGTGTTTCTGTCAATCTCTACTTCTCTATTTTCTGGTGTTTTGGTCTGGCAAGAGCCCAGATTCAAAGTGTTCTCTGCTGGCTGAATCATTGAAAAGTAGCCCCCTGACTCCCCATCCCTTTTCCCTTGTAACAGCTGCAGGTAGGAAGACTTCACCTTCCTGTAGTGAGCCAGGGGTTTTACTCCAGGTTAATATTTTGGTGTGGGTAGGGGAGCTTTTCCTAGCTGCTGTGGGTGTTTGGCAACTCATGTTTGTTGTGGGTTCTTTGTCTCTATGTCCCTCACTCTCCTGGGAGTTGTGTAGGAACTGTTCTCTTGACACCCAGAGCAGGTCTTTCCAACAGATTTTGGCCCTTTATTGTTTATGTGAGACTTGAGCCCTTATTCCCTACTCTGACACCATCTTCCTTTAACACTTTTACCCATTGTTTTCTTGAAATCCTTGATCTCTTCCTTCATTTTGTTGATTTGATTAAGGATAATTTTTGGACATCCTTCATTAGTTGTTCCACCTAATAAGCCTCCTCTTGCTTTTTCATTTGTTCATTAGACTGGGCCATGACTTTCTGTTTCTTAGTATGTCTTGTAATTTTTAGCTGATATCTAGGCATCTGTTTATCTTGATGGACTTATTCAGTTGCTTAATCTATCTTTCTAATCTAAGGCTTTATTATTTGGGTTTTGTGTTTGATATC